>JAODUG010069028.1:0-11359 GCA_027564795.1 Aphredoderus sayanus
AAAACATAAGCAGGTGGCACTATCTGCTGGAGGAAGAAGGTAGTGCATTTGAAACCCGAGGACAACAGGAGGTTAAAAGAACTGAAGTAATTCTATTTGATCATTGTGCTGTAGAAGTAGCCAACTATCACTATGTGACGCTTAGAATGCACTTCAGTTAGAAATATTAGTTTACCAGTTGTGGGCAGTCAGACGTAATGTGGTGATGTGACACAGTTGTGCTTTTCCAGGAAACATGTCTCAACATGCCTGAGAGTAGCTTGAGGGCTGGAGGGCTTTGTGACTGGGAAGGTCTACGTAAGCAATTACAGAGTTGTCTTGTCTTGCTCCACTCCATGACAACAATAATACAATAATTGCAATGTGTTAAGTGTGTGTGTGAGTTAAGTCAATTGTACAAAATTTACAATATATCCATATCAAATGCAATATGATGTACCAATGTGCTAATCAATGTGGCATTGAGAAATGTATTAAAAATTTATTTTGGTAGATTTGATAAATTGGTAGAATTTTTATATTTAATAGTATTTGTACATAAATTAAATATAATATGATTAATATGCTTAAAGTGACATACAGTACAATGACTTATTAATTAGCCTACTTATCGATATAAAGACCAATCATTTGCATTACAATTTTTGATTAATTTGGTGATAAGCTTGAATGGGTCACTGCATGAAAAACTATGCTGATATGACTTGGAGACATACTGGGCCTTTCAAAGGACATTTTTACCTTCCAAGTCTGTAATGGCCATAGAAGGAAAAGAGGCAAAGAAACAGGCGAATAAGAAAAGTGCTTACTTGTTACTTAGAAGTGTTCTCGCAGTTAGTTTGGTAACATGTGCCAAGGCCATAGCCATAGAGCCAACATTGGGGGGGACCAAGTCTGTTTTTATAGTTTATTTATGTTTTATATAAATATATT
The DNA here is from genome assembly GCA_027564795.1 of Aphredoderus sayanus. NCBI lineage: Eukaryota > Metazoa > Chordata > Actinopteri > Percopsiformes > Aphredoderidae > Aphredoderus > Aphredoderus sayanus. Next base: position 934 of record JAODUG010069028.1, read on the forward strand.
GGGGGGGATGTGTCCCCCCCAATATATATTATGATTACGGCCTTGACACGTGCTATGTTGGCCAAAATGATAGCAGTAGCCTAGCCTAGGCTAATCTGCCTCATAATCCTCCTGTAGTGGGCAAGGATGGCTGCAATTCTGCAAGGATGGCTGCAATTTTGTGCTGTAACTCTTCATTCATGAAATAATACATGCTATGCTATAGTCAGGGTCGGACTGGGACAGAAATTCTGCCTATGAATTTGAGATGGACACACGGACACAGCTCATTCCATTGGCCCGCTCTGAGTATCTTATGGCGCCACATCGCCGTGATATCACAGAGCTGCAGCGGCCCGATTGCGGATAGTAAAAACAATCTATAAAAAAAGCAGTCTGCCAGTCCGCCCCTGGCCATAGTGTAAACTAACCTTCAAACATTGTATGTGCTTGTGGATACATATGGCTGGTTATAAAAACATCACAACCCTGTCCCTGTTCTACCCTACTGGCTGGAATACCCGCGGTTCAAAATACCACAGCCCACCTGGTATTCAACTAACTCAAGTTCTCCCATAGAACTCCCCTCTTCCGAGAACTTCACTGGCTCTTGATTGCAGCTCATATCCAATTCAAGACACTAATGTTGGCTTACAAGGCAGTAAAGAGAACTAATAAAATATCAGTAGTAGTTTACACTACAAGTAGAATACGCTTTATTTGTAGTCTATACGGTTGTGTGTATTTGTGTTGTTAATGGTTAACGTGGTTAACAGTTAACTGATTAAAACACACACTGGCGTATTTAATCTTTAGTTAAATAAGCCAATGTGTGTTTGAGTACCATGATTACTTCATATACGAAATCACAGGAATGTGTCATCGCAGTAAGTTGTTTTGGAAAGCTTTCATTGGCTGAGCAAACTCTTGCCTTCCTGTGTCCATAAAGGGACTTCCACAATGACTGGAGACATTTGTTGCTACACCACCCCCATCATGTGTATATAATACTCTGTACCTGTACCTGTCTCCAGTAAGCAACACAGGAGGTTAACAGGAGCCATGAGGTCTATCAGCGTGTGCATTTTTGTGAGCTTGGCAGTCACAGTTTACTCTCTACCAGTGCCCCAACAGACAGATGATGAGCTTTTTGCAGAGGTTGGTCACTTTAATCTAATTGTTTATACTGTATAAAAGTAGGTTTCTATTTGTTATTTGCTAAATATATTGTATTATTCATGTTTTCAGTGATTTTATTTGTAATTGTAAATGTTTTATTATGTATTTTATTGTAATACTTTTATTCTTATTTATTAAGAATGTTTGTCTGAACTTGATATTTAGTTTATTCTTAGAATTATTATTTTAAATGTTTCCTTTCTTCTAATTTAATCTGTTAGGCTTTTCCTTAAATGCAAACTAACAAATGTTCTCTCTTGTAGAAGTACCTGAAGAGTTTCTTCAACCTGACAGTACAGACGGGCCCGGCCAACAGGCGGGGTATCAACCAGATCACCCGCAAGCTGAAGGACATGCAGAAGTACTTCGGCCTGAACATCACTGGCAGTCTGAACGCGGAGACCTTGAAGCACATGAAGAAGCCCCGCTGTGGAGTTCCAGATGTCAAGATCGGCGAATACTCCACGTTTGGCAATAACCTCAAGTGGCAAACCAACAGTCTGACCTATAAGTGAGTATCACTACAGCGTGTGTGTGTGTGTGTGCGTGTGTGTGCGCGCGTGCATGTTCATAAATGTGTGAGCGACACATTGAACAGCAGCCAGGTAACTCATTTGAATTTTTAATCTCTTCCACAGGATAAAGGACTACACACCTGACATGACCATTGATGAGGTTAATAGCGCCATTGAGAGAGCGCTGAATGTGTGGTCCAAAGTTACCCCGCTAAGATTCACCAAAATTGACAGTGACAATGCTGACATTTTGATCTCCTTTGGCAGCGGTTGTAAGTACAGGCTAATAACTGTTATTACCCTGTTTTTAAACATTTAACACATTTAAATCCCGTCAGTGAAATACTATCAGGATATGTGTAGATACTTGTCAAGCCGTACTGTAGTAGATGTCTCAACATGCCAGTGCATGTCAATGGCTGCACGAAGCCGTTACCCACACTGATGTTGTTTCATCTCTTGAGCACTTATTGACTGTTGTTTAATGCAAATAATGTTGCCCACTTGACATTTAGCCCATAAAACTGCACTTTGCTCTTTGCTCTTTCATATTTTAAACATAGCTGACACTGAGGTGTTCTTTTTTGTAGTCCATGGTGATTCTTACCCCTTCGACGGACCCGACGGTACCCTCGCCCACGCCTTCGCTCCGGCCCCCGGCATTGGAGGTGATGCGCACTTTGATGAGGATGAGACCTTCACTTTCCGCTTAAACAAAGGTACGCACAGTAACATGCAGTAACACTACTGGTGTGTGCTCTAATGGAAGCGCTTTATAGGACGCGGTCAGTGCTCGGCCGACGCATCACAGACCTGTAAATTTGTGTCTGATTCAGGCTACAACCTCTTCATGGTAGCAGCCCATGAGTTCGGGCACTCCTTGGGCCTGTCTCATTCCGATGACCCCGGTGCGCTCATGTACCCCGTGTACAGCTACAAAGACCCCAACACCTTCGTTCTGCCCCGCGACGACGTCGTCGGCATCCAGTCACTCTATGGTTTGTAGCAGCCTGTTAAACCAACACTGAGCTCTGAATAGGTTATGCCTGAACTGGTTTAATGACAGAGACGTTTGTTTGACCTCCAGGCGCCAACCCTGACGTGACGTTACCTGGACCCACGGGCCCGAAGACTCCTGATGCCTGTGACCAAACTATGGTCTTGGATGCCGTCACCACCCTCAGAGGAGAGCTCCTTTTCTTCAAAGACAAGTATAACACACATATACAGTACATACAACAAAATAGACTCAGATAGTGAAAACTATTTTTTTCTACTATTGTATTGACAAATGTACTGATTGTAAGTAACTTTGAATAAAAGTGCCTGCTAAATGCTGTAATTGTAAATGTTATATGCAACTATGACAGTATGTTAGAATTACATGGGAGAGCTACAATGTGGCTAATATTTATTGTCACCTGTTGTTTGTTTCCAGCTTCTTCTGGCGTAGCTACCCACAGAGCCAAACCCCCCAGCAGAGTTTGATCACAAACTTTTGGCCAAATGCTCCCATCAACATTGATGCCGCTTATGAGAGCCAGCAATCAGATCACGTCCTCCTATTTAAAGGTAGAATTGAGCGAACCTGTACCTAATAAAAGTTGACGTTTTTTTTTTTTATTCTTGCATTAATAACAACTTTCCGTTGCTCCTCAGATGGCAAAGTGTGGGCTTTTTCTGGCTATGATCTTGTGCGTGGTTATCCCAAGAAAATCACTAGCTATCATCTGCCAAAATCTGTCAGAAAAATTGATGCTGCCCTCTATGATGAGGAATCTCGCAAAACGTTATTCTTTGTTGACAATGACTACTACAGGTAGGCTATGATTAAAATGGTATTAATATCCTTTGACTCGATGACAAAATAAATCTTTCTCTCTATGCCAAAAAGTCATAATGATTTAAATTATTTGAAATAGTGTCTTATTAATGTCTGTCGTTGTGTAGTTATGACGAGGGAAAAAAATCCATGGACAAAGGGTTCCCCAAACAGGTGAGCGAGGAATTCCCAGACTTGGACGGAAAGGTGACAGCAGCATTTCAAAATGGAGGTAAGTGGTATTTTTTTAGCGTTCACTTTTCACTGCACATGCCAAAATGATTATGGCCACATAAGAACATGTATGATCTCCAAGTTAATTAAAACAATGTTTGTCTTCTAGGTTTTACCTACATCTACAGTGGCCCATATATGTTTGAGTACTCATTGAGCAGTAAGACATTGCACCGTAGGCTGAGAAATAATTACTTCCTGCGCTGCACCAACTTGTTAACCATCTGAATCATTGTGTTTACAACAACACTGTGAATGACATGTAATACATTTACCAAAGAGTTAAAAGTCTTGTTAACAAGTTGATTTTAAGTATTTATCTGATCCAGAATATTGTTATTAAATAAAATATATTTATACATTGCTTTTTAAATATTGTTACTTTTATTGCTGTATTATTGGTTTGTATGATATACTGTAAACTATTTGTTTGCACATGAAAAAGCTGTACCATCCAAATGTACAAATAAAAGGTATTTAACTCAAATGTAATGCCCTGTTCATGCTTCTACATTTTAATATTTGAAATGACACTGTGTAAATTAATTCAAACGTTTTATGACTTCAACATATCTTAATAAATGTGTGTGTAACATCAACTCAGAATTCAGTATCACATCACCACAGTTCACTATTTTGCCAGAAGAGGTCCCTGTCCTCAAACTCACCACACTTACCAGTTTAGTCGTTTATCACGTACAGTACACACCCTCTTGATTTTTCACAACACCCCTTGCCCCAGTGTAAAGTTGTGTTTCTCTCAAGTTTACAGAGCAAGTATTAATGTTTAATTTTTGTACTTGTGTAAGGCTGGTAGGCTACACGAGTAGACAACCAGACATTTATACTGAGTTGGCAGGCAGTAGTTCAGGGACCAGGGCAGCATCAAGGTGATGTGGTCCGGTATTGTAAATCAAACAGGGGTTTGGATTTACAACCCCCCCAAGTATTAATGTTTGGTTGTCTACTTGTGTAGCCTACAGTACAGTGCTGTAGACAACCAGGCATTAATACTTGCTTTGTAAACTTGAGAGAACCTATAGTCAGTATACAGTATATATACCTAAATAATTCTTGGTTGGTTGTTCGGTATGTACTTACATAATGCACTATACACTACAGTGTAGCCTTACACACAACACAAAATGGAAATACCATAATTCTGTACACGGGTATACTTACTAATGTCCCCTAAAAAGTAAAATATTTGTCTTTAAGAAGCTAGATGTACACAATTGTACTTTACATTGTATAATATACTAAGTTTAAATGGTACACACTTGTTTCTCAAAAGGGTACCCATATCACCTATGACAAGCATGTCTACCCTTTAAGTAGGCTGCCTGTACTTTCTCTGAGTGTGTATATTGTGTTTTGTTTGTTATTGATTTGTTATTTCACATTCTAATGTATATATGTAAATGTATCTATTCGATCTCCGCCCATAGCAAATTATAATATAAACAGAATTATTTTCCCAGGAACGAACCTCATTTTCTCTTATCCTTAAACTTCATTAACCATAATGCACAGCTTTTCAGTTACGTCAGGGAAACACACCCCTCATCGTGATTGGTTTATGGCCCTTCGATGATTGGTTGAAGGAGAAGTACTGTAGGTCCAGTCGTGTGTGTGAGGATCAGACCGGTTTCTGTTTAACGGTATGTCGTCAAGTGGACTTTTGACAATGCGTACGCAAATTTGCAAGCGTGTGGTAAGTAGCATGTGTCTAATTTGTCTAGTAGGCCGTAGGCTGTGTTTTATGTTAGTTGTTGCACACAGACATTTCTTTTGCAGTAGCATGCTAATGCTAGACGTCCTTATAATGTCAACAAACAGCAACCCTACTCGCCTCTTTGTGGTGTCCTTGAGTCAGGTTAACCTACTAATTGTCAATACTGCTTATTACTGTCAGGGGTCCCGCAGTCAGTCATGGTCTTACTTGGCATTTTGCCTTCTTCTGGAAGTTGCAGTAGCAACGCAGCAAGCCTAAATGAGATTTCTTTCTTTATCCAATTAAATACGTAGCCTATCTAAACATTTAGATATAGACAAAATTCATTGGTGTTATTGGTAAACCCAAAATATGGAATTCATAAACCAAATAATTTAACGTGTCGTCTAATCCAGCTGTCCTGCACCCATGATATATAATCCCCCCGTTGCCATTCTACAGGCTCACAAATACCTGTTAAGGGCCTATTCATCTCGCCCATCACTCAATGTGAGTATATTAAATGTGCACAAACATAATATTTGCATTCGCTTCTACTTTACATAAGATAAACCTTTATGCATGCTCTCAGGAAGTCGTCATTGTCAGCGCAGTTCGAACACCGCTTGGCTCATTTAAAGGGAGCCTGTCAGCAGTCCCTGCAACCAAACTGGGCTCCATCGCCATTAAGGGGGCCATTGAAAAAGCAGGTATGTTGTAAAAGTCAGACATTTTGGCATTCTAATCAAGGCGATTGTCTGCTTTTAAAGATGCACTTCTTGATTGTGTTATAGTGCCCACAGAATTGTAATGTTAATATCCCTAAGGTACAATTAGGGGCCAGGTAGAGTAAGGGTTAGATCTCTTGGACAAAGATGTGTACAGATAGGCTGGACATGCCGGGGATGGAACCCAGGACCTTTAGACTATGAGGCGACCTCCCTAACCACTAATGACGTATGCACTCTGTATTCTGATGGGGAATAGGGGGCATGCTTTCTCACAGTTTCAAACCCTTCCTTAATGCTGCTGAGAAAAATTAAAGAAGGTCATGTTTAAAGTTATTAATCATTTCTTTTTTCTTTATTATTGTTTAACAAAATCAAGAAACATAAATTACCAGCATTTAGCAGACGGTTTTATCCAAATTGACTTAATCAGTACGTCAATAGTTGAACAGGTCATACACCAGCAATTGTAAGCAAACATGTCTGCAGCATCATGTCCCCACGGCTAAATAAGCTATACATTGCACAATATGCATTAGGTCTTCCTATTAATAAATTATGATCAAAAATGATTGCTAGAAGCCTAATGCAGACTAAGCTGTTATGTGTTCAGCGTTTGCTGGCCGAGCCTGGGATGTGACCCCCTTTTTACTGTGTGCTGTAGTAGAGACTTGAGAGTGTGTTTTGAATGTAGGAATCCCGGTGGAAGAGGTGAAGGAAGTCTACATGGGCAATGTCCTACAAGCAGGAGAAGGACAAGCCCCTACGAGACAGGCCTTGCTCGGAGCAGGTATTATCAGTAACCAGACCCATGTGCACACAGGCGTGTAATGATTTTCTGATGTTTCCACATCATTGAAAAAGCAAAGATGGAACAGCAAATATATGGATTGCAAAATGCTTGCTCAAGTAAATTCTTGATGATACCAGTGGTAACCTAATTTTAGATTCCCCGCCATTTGTAAATGTAATATATACAGTTTTGTATAGTATCCGTGTTTCATGTGGTACCATAACCATGTAAGAAACATTAACTAGCACCTGGCCTAGTTATGCACCTGCCAACAGCTTGGGTCTTAGCCATAAATATAAATGACTCAGTCTTTTCAACTAAATGCTTCTGATGCCCGTGTTGACATTACCAGCATCATGTTACAATAGTAAACTGCTCTGTCTCTCCAGGGTTGACGCTGAGCACACCAGCAACTACCATTAACAAAGTGTGTGCCTCTGGAATGAAGTCTATTATGATGGCAGCCCAGAGTCTAATGTGTGGACACCAGGTAACAGTCAGCGATCGTAAGCTAATACACAATTTCTCAAATTCAGCGAATATCTACTCCGCTAACAGCCCGTTCTGTCCGTGCTGGCAAAATAATCTGGTGTTTGTACATAACCATTCCTATGTAAATGGTCGTCTCCAGGTAAAACTGCTTATTGGACCGTTTTTGTTTAAAAAGCATACGTCAAAGTACACAATCCTCACGATAGCACGGGGGTAGTTGGAGCATTGATCCCATGGTCCTTCAGATAATTACAAGAGAATAATAGCATGCATTCGCATTGTGCTTGGATGACATGTAATGACACGTTTCCAGGGAGAGCATGCTATAGCATTTCCTCTGTGTGTGTGTGCAGGATGTGATGGTGGCCGGGGGCATGGAGAGCATGTCTAACGTGCCCTACGTGATGGCCAGGGAGACCCCCTCCTACGGAGGAGTGAGAATGGAAGACCTCATCGTCAAGGACGGCCTCACCGACGTCTATAACAAGTTTCACATGGTAGCGCTTTCAAACACAAACTTTTGTGTATTATTAATGAATACATACTCTCAGGTTATGCCTTTTTACCTAGCAAACTGACTGTAGTTCATGCTATTCATCCCAAGACCATCTGAGGAATAGCTCCTGTGTGTGTGGTTGTGCTACTTTATCCCCTTCAGTCCATCCATAGTGGGGATTACATGTTTCATAATATCAGACAATCAAAATGCAATCATTTGTTTGAAATTTACCTAGTCACTGATTGGACATTGACTAACAAATCAGAGTCAAATGTTTGGGCTATTTATAACTTGGTATGGAAAACAGGTTGGCTCACAGCTGTGGCACACAGACCTGAGGGAAGCAAGACTGAGTGAGCTCTTTTATGTTGTAAATATGAATTTCTATCCATATAGGCATTGGATCCAATGCCTATATGGATAGAAATTCATTGGTACTGTAGGCCTAAATGGGTAACAAAATGGCTAACAATTCCATCCATCCAATGTTAGGATTTCAACAAAAATATAAATGCTTTATTTTGAATTATAAGTCAATAGTAAAATGTACACATTGTCAGGATCGACAATCCAATGTAGATCAGGGAAATAAAAAATGGTACTGTATTTTGTGTTTTGTAAAATATCAGTAAATCTCAGTACAAAGTCAATGTATTTTGAACCCAACTTTGCATTTAATGCAGCGTTTGTACTGTAGGTGATCAGTTAAAAAGGTTCTAGGATTTGTCCGTGGTTCACGGATCTGTGTTCGCTGTCACATTTGGTTTAACAGGGCAACTGTGCAGAGAACACGGCTAAGAAAAGCAACATCTCCCGGGAGGAGCAGGACGCCTTCGCCATCAGCTCGTACACGCGCAGCAAAGTCGCGTACGAATCCGGCGTGCTAGCCAAAGAGATCGTCCCCGTTAACATTCCTCAGAGGGGTAAGGGCAGCTGGCAACAGCATCGTGGCGGTGGCGGTGTTCCAGTATGTGCCACGACTGACGTTTACCGCGTTGTTCTGGCAGGTAAGCCGGATGTTGTGGTGTCTGAGGATGAGGAGTGGAGGCGCGTTGACTTCAGCAAAGTCCCCAAGCTCAAGACTGTGTTCCAGAAAGATAATGGTAATTGCATGGGTTGATTTACAATAAACAGTCAACCCCAATGGTTATTGTTCTGATTTGATGCAAATCGCAGAGGCGGAACTGCTACAGCATTTGTTCATGGTCGCGCCAAAGAAACACACAGAATGTGTATGTGAAAGTGAACACACCCTACTTTGCATTTTAAGAGGAGGGCCTGAGGCTTGTTCTGATTGGATGTGTGGATTCTATGCATTCTAAGAGGAGGGCCTGAGGCTTGTTTTGATTGGATGTGTGGATTCTAGGCACCGTGACGGCAGCCAATGCCAGCACGCTAAATGACGGAGCAGCTGCTCTCGTTTTGATGACGGCGGACGCTGCCAGGAGGCTCAACCTAACACCGCTGGCCAGGATTGTCTGTAAGATACGCACACGCACACGCACACACACACACACACACACGCCAGTCCTACCAAAGTCCTTATAGGTAAGTCTGGCCACTCAACAGCCATCTTGGTAATGGCTGTTATTAGGAAGGCCCTATCTAAATGGATGGGGAGAGAGCCATAACTGCACTCAATGGTCACCGGGATATGAAAACTGCATGTACAGTGTACAACCGGCAGTCAAATATGATTTAAAAATTAAGAAAATCAGGTCTTGCCCCAAAATAATGTAAAAGAAATTTCCCCCCCGCGGTTATACGTCTGCTATGCATGTGCAACTGTCAACCACATGATTGGCTGTATTGGTTAACTTTCAGCAAATATAAAGAACACGGTTGTTTCTTTTCTTCCAACCTCCATATTTGCCGCTACGGATTTCTCCCATAGTTATATTCAGAATTCTGTAAGTGGTCTGTCTCTTCTTTAATGTCTTACCTACTGTGGATGGACCACACACATATTGTATGTAGGTACATATGTGTCCAGCATCCAAAATACTGGTGCGTGTCATGATCTGTTATTGCACTGAATGCTATTTTGTGTTTGTTTGATCCACGTTTTAGCGTTTGCAGACGCTGCAGTCGCGCCCATTGACTTCCCCATTGCACCTGCATTTGCTGTCCCCAAGGTTAGTAGGGGTACCAGGGGCTGGTGTGTGGTTAGTAGGGGTACAAGGAGCTGGTGTGTGGTTAGTAGGGGTACCAGGAGCTGGTGTGTGGTTAGTAGGGGTACCAGGGGCTGGTGTGTGGTTAGTAGGGGTACCAGGGGCTGGTGGGTGGTTAGTAGGGGTACCAGGGCCTGGTGTGCTGTTAGTAGGGGTACCAGGGCCTGGTGTGTGGTTAGTAGGGGTCCAAGGCGCTGGTGTGTGGTTAGTAGGGGTACAAGGAGCTGGTGTGTGGTTAGTAGGGGTACAAGGAGCTGGTGTGTGGTTAGTAGGGGTACAAGGAGCTGGTGTGTGGTTAGT
>JAODUG010069039.1:1598-13679 GCA_027564795.1 Aphredoderus sayanus
TTAAATTCACTTGTTTTGTGGTGTTTCCAATATAGTACATGGTGAATGGAATGTCATTTTTGTTTTTATTCGCATTTTCAATACAACTTTTTCGAGATTGGTGTTGTAAATTTTAACAGTGTACATAGTTGACCGGGGGAAGAAGTTAGTGATCGTAGAACAGCTGTATGGGAGCATGGAGGGAGTTTGGAGGAGCTCCAGCCCCACAACACTTGGGAATGTTTTAGTATGTATGTTTCAAACCAAAACCTCTGTGGGTTTCAAATACCAGTAATTCTAGACACAAACCAGTGGTTCTTTTTGGGGTCAAAAAGAACTACTGCATTCCTCTGGAATGTAACAGCTGAGAGAAAACATTGTTACCTTCAGAATTTGTGTGTGAGGACTTAATTGGGGCAACCATTAAATCAGTGTCCCAATGAGGGTAATGTTGATAAGTCTGATGCGTGCTGTGAAGAAAACACACATGCACACACACACACACACGCACGCACGCACACACACATACTGTACTTGTGCAGTGTAGAAATAAAGGTAGCAGCAGTGAAGGCATTTTCAATTAACCCCCTGCCAGGAGCACGTCTGTGACAATGAGAAATGGCCGAAAAAGCACAGGTATGCTGGGTAATGCGTCTGTGTGTGTGTGTGTGTGCATGTGGGTTGGTGCACATGCGCACACACACACGCCTATGGCTCAAGCTTGACTGGTTAATTTTCTGCTCGGATGGCAGCTGACATGGTTGTGAAGGAGGCTGTGTGTGTCTATATGCAAATGGCTCAGCTCCCTGACCTTGGTGCATCTGCGCAGCAGAGATCAGGATTTAGATGAGGAGCAGCCCAACAGGGGAGCTCTATGACGAAGCCCTGATCCTTGGATAGTGAGCGCATGTGTCGCAGTGGTGCCAATCAATGGCAAGTGCTGGGATTTACAACAGTTCCGTGCATACATACAATTCGTCGCATTCACAATTAGAAATGACAAATCACTGTAAAAAACTCTGTGGGTTGAACTAGAGCATTCATGCATCGGCCATGTTGTTTTAGCCTGTGAAGTCTCTGCTCAGTTACATATTGTGCTTAAATCCTCGTTCAATAATGGCCTAATCACCACCTAACAAGCTGCATAGTGGTCCATGTCTGCCCATGGATTGCTAAAGACACATTCACTCCAAGTATGAAACTCAATGAATTTCTTCCAGGCAGGAAGAATCATCTTCCCTCTCTACAGCTGTTAATTAACTATACATGGAATACATAAGTTGTAATGTTGCCTGTCTAGCAGCGCTTTAACAGGCTTCCTGGCAGCTACACCTTGTGCTAACGTGAAGGCGCGACACTGTGTTCAGGCCACAGCGGAACAGCAGTGTCGCCGCTAATGAAGAGTGAGTCAGCCTCTCGGACAGGCTGGAGGATGAGGATAGTGATTAATGCCACATGGGTTAACCTCCTATTGCTGCATACATATGCAGCTCTTTTTACTTCATTTATCCCTCTGCTGACTCATGTTCACCACCCCCAACTGTTTGTCTAACAGTTAGTACGTGGATGCTCATTATTGATTCAAGGCTAGTTTTATACCCCATCGTAAATGTATCAATTTTGATTTTTTTATGTATTTGTTGTGTTGTCTTAAAGGGACTTTGAAAGGCGCATGTCATTTAGACATGACTCCTGGTGTGACATCATTTCTGGACTATAACCTTATTGTCTCTTAACCTATTCTGCCACTCCCACACATAGTCAATCAAGGTAGAGCATGTTTAAAAAGTGAAAAAGATTAAAGTTAAAAAAAAAACACACACACCAGATTGTTCAGTCTGAAGGGGATATACATATATGTCTTAAATGGCCTTTAAGTCAGAGCAACACAGTAGCAGGCACCCAAACACTGATGCACAGGAGAGGAGAGGATGGTTCATCAGGCATCAGGAACACTGAGTGAGACACGCAATCTGAGATACTAACACCGTAGTCACACTGAATTATTGCTGCTTCCTGTTGCAAGAACTCTATGACCATGAGAAGAAGAGGCGAAAGGGAGGACTGAAAAGAGAAGAAGTCACTCTGAGTGAGTGTATGTGTGTGTGTATGTGTGTGTACACGTGTACTGTATGTCACACCCCTGGCAGGCTCCCTCTCATCACCAGCAATCTCCCGCAACCTTTCACTGGCGCTAGTTAAAAACTACTAAGACGTGTTCTCACTGACACAGCACAAGGGGAAGTCCTTATATGGTCGCAGGGAAAGGGAGCCAAACGAGGCGCTGGGAATTACATTATAGTTTATATGACTCACTTCAAATGAGGACAATATCATGCCATTAACCCAGGGTTGAGGGACCTGGAGAAGATTGATATTCATGTTGGCACTGTGTGAATGGCTGGAATGACGACTTCACAGTGCTGTGGCGAGCTCTGAGCAAAATTGGAGGGTGAGAAACTGGAGAAGTTGACAATACAGGGAGGGCTGACAAAATCAGCCGAACACAGTCATACAGTTTCCTCTGCGCTGCTGCAAACAAATGCTTTTCATACAGGACTCCTGTGGCTTTTGTTCAATGGAGGGGAGACAGTGACTGAGGGAGGAAGAAGTATTGGCAAGTGGGAACACATGCTTTTAAGAGTCTTTATTAACCTTGTCTAGTGTTGTTTCTCATAAGCGACTTGCTTCAGTGCTGGCGGCAGCCTTTGCAGCGGTCACACACTACGGCGCCAGAAGCCGAGCGCTACACTCTCACAGCAGCCAACGTGTCCGTGTTCGACTTCAGTACAACTCTACTGTTACCGTCTTCTCCCTCTGTGCTTATCTATCAGGCATCTCTGCTGCAGCATCGACTCTAACAGCATACATGATGAGAGGCCCGCAGAGTCTCTCTCTCGCTCTCTCTCGCTCTCTCTCTCTCTCTCTCCCTCGCCCCCTCTCTCTCCCCCTCCCTCCAGCTGAAGTGCTGAGGCTGTCATCAATCCCTAACCCGTTGCTGTCACAGCGTGACTCACACCACAGGCAAACACACCTCTGAGACGGCAGGAAGCCAGAGCAGTCTCACTGTGAGCACACCTTTATGGCTAAAAAGATACTTAAATAGTGTGTAGAATTTGCCCACTAGGGGCAGAGCAACGAAGGACAAATTCCACCGCACATAAAAGGCGGGCTACTGGCCTGTTTGACCATTTGCCTGTTACACCGTACAGCAGAGAACGTTTATCAGGCAAAGGACCCCTTGTTTGATAGAGGGTTCCTCTGCCGTGTTTCTATTATGTATAAAATTGTGTTTATTAACCCTCCCGCTGTCCTAAGGTTTTCAGCGGACTACCAGCAGAGGGAGCCAACCGCGAATGTCATAGGTCTGTCTTGTGGTTGGCGCCCGCTACTGGCGAGTGCACTGGGTCATTTTGACACAATAAACAATAAACACAATAGTGTATAAAAAGCAGCCCTGTATAAAAATACTTTTCAATGGTGTTCTGTATGCAATGCTAAGCCATTTAGAAAATGGACAGATTCATATACTTGTAGATTGTTATAGGTTGTATTTAATTCATGTGTATTTTCAAATATATAACATTTTTGTAAGTAAAATACATTTGGCGCTTTTTCAACCTTCCGGCCACTTCAAAGCGCTTTACAGTACAGCCTCTCAATCACTTCCACACATGGTGATGTCAGCCGTGCACGGCGCCATCTGACCACTGGGAGCGGTTAGGGTAGGGTGTCTTGCTAAGGGACACCTCAACACTTGCTGAGGAGTTAGCGGGGTTTAAAACTTCTTGCCCCGCTCTACCCACTGCGCCACTGTGGCCCCTTTGGTATCAAATGATTTGGCAGACCCTTTGGAGTAACTCTGAGGATTCCCTAGGGGTCCTAAACCCCCTGTCCAACACAGGCCTCTTTCTTATACTGTATGCATGTGCCGGTAAATGATTTATAAACACACACCATCATACAAGCAATGCCATCTCCTCTAGTATGGTAATCCCCCGTATAACAGATATTCTACTACAATGTTTTCAAACAGGTTTGATCACACATGCAAGTCATCAATGACACGTACAGTATCATTCCCACTTGGTTAATTTATTTATTTGTTTATAAAAGGTAAGACAACAAATATGCCAGATGCTTAGTGACGGCGTTAGTGTAATTTGTCAGCGTCATTAGCAATATTTGTTGCCAAAAAATTTGCATTTTAGTTTGACATTTTCCTCCCTCAATCAGAATGTTTTTAGAGGAAAAATACAGTACATGCTATATTAATGTAATGTAATTACTATTGAGAGTACTCTTATAATCTGACATGTCACGACAATTTAAAGATAGGCTGTAGTATTTTATTTTACAGTCCAAGTAGCCTACAAGTTGTCTTAGATATCTGGAAATACAGAATGGCGAGTAGCCACAATGCTGTGTTTGCAATGTGGCTTGTTTACTAGTTGCACATGACATACTGGACTGGTTGCATTTTACAGTGCCTATCATTTAACATTTATATTTACGGCATTTGGCAGACACTTTTATCCAAAGCGACTTACATACAGTATAGTTGGACAGGTCATACAGTACATCAGCAATTGTAAGGAAATAATATTCTAATAGAATAATGTCAGCATAATGTCATCTTGCCTACTATGTAATCAACCACATAAAAATCACAATAGAAGGCCTAACCAATAACGGTTTTTCTTTTTGAAAATATAGGTAAGAGTATGAGAAGTTAAAAGGGCATTCAAAGATGGCACATGAGATAGGAGTGAGTGCTAAGAGGCGGAGAGGTTGTTGGTGGAGGTATCAAGGTGGCTTTTGAAGAGGTGCGTCTATCAGTTTCTCAAGTCAGCCAATAAGTTATTCTTGATTAAAGCCTCCTTTGAGACTAATATATCTGTGCTGACTCACAGACAAACTGGAAGTCTGTTATACAGTATGCAATGAACCAAGAGATCTTTTTGCTTCAACATTACATGCAGAATATTAATCACATCTGGGAAACAGATGTGTTGGGCAGCTGATTTTAATGTAACACAGAGGATTTGCTTACATGTAGTAAAATGTGGACTCAAAATTGTACACTGTGCGTACCGTATATTTTGTAGAGAAGCACTGATCTTGGCTTAAAACAGCCCCCTCTTCCTGCCTCAGCTGGGCCTCCCTCCCGCTGACATTACAATTACAATTGTACAATTGTATCCACAAATATTATTCCTGCATTTCAATAAGCAATAATAGTTCAAATACGCAACTCCGTTCCTTGTTGTTTTACAGGAAAAACCTTCCAATTTGCCTTCCATTGCAGTGGAACCTAAGCAGGCCTTCAAGTTAGTAATTCCCAAATATGCAACACCTCATTTACATTTTGATTTGCATTGTCTTTCATCTGTAACATGGCTGAAAATGAACACCCCAGTGAAGGGATACCAGTGCACAGCAATATTATTCACAGAAATTCAAAATGATCCTTTAATAAACACAAACTAAAGTACATACTGTACTGTACACAGTACGTGTGTGTGTGTGTCTGTTTGTCATGCACAAATTCAGTAGTCAATCATCGAACAGGGAAATTAAACCGTTCTACATTATCTTGATTATGCTAGGTCAGCTGCTGTTGTCACTGTTATGTGGAGCTTGGGCCTCAGATTACAGTGGACCTGGTTTCCTAGCCTAGCCATAGGCTGTGATCTATGACCAGGGTTACACCTTCCCTGGGGATGATCTCAGGTTGCCATTCTTGGGAGGGGGTGTAGAATTACGTACAATGGCTGAATAGAGTATGTTGACATAGAAGGAAAGCCTCTAGTGACGTAATAGGTAATGAAAACTACAAGCAGTTTGTGAGAAAACCAAATTATTGGCACACAGGTATAAAGGAGACCACCTGTAATTGTGCTAATGCAGGCTACACAATGACTGTTCATTGAATCAGTTAACAATTTTCAAAATGTAAATAAAAATAACTTAAGTTGTTCATTCTGAATAGCTGCCAGCTTCCAGCCAGTATGGCATTAGAGCAGCTTCCATGCAGTCCCATTACCACCTAATGCACTCCAGTTAGTGTAGGTGGATTAGGTGTTTGATGATACTGACGTACATCCCAAATACCAGCAGTCAGACGGTCATGAGAGAAGCAGCCAGAACATGATCTGCTCTGCAGGCTGTGAAGAGCAGGTGGCTATTTACCTTCTTGCCATTGCCTGACTCTGAGTTAACAGCCCAGCTACCGAGAGTTCCTCTAACCTAGGCCCAAGAGGAGCTCTCTGGAGCCTGGCTGATTTTTGCTTCCTTCATTCAACCCTTTACACCCTCCCTCTTTCCGTATTTATCCTCACATTCCCCGGAGCCACTCGTATTTGCATTAGGGACAAGATTTAAGCATTAGGGATAAGATTCTATTTTTAATAGATGTGAAAGAAGGTGGAGGGATGATGGAAAGGCGGGAGGTTGTAATGCCTGGTGAGGGTGAAGTCTGCCGCCAGAAAATAGTTACATCATCGCAGGTCAGCGAGGCAATGTGTAATCAAAACACAAAATGGAATGATGAGCGTGGAGGTGGGGGGAGGGGCTGTATAACCAGATGTTAGTTCCTGAAGATGAAATGAGCGAGACAAGCAGCACGCGCACACTGAATGTCAAAATGACACCACTCCCAATTAAGAAACACTAAATTAACAGATGACTCACTCACAGAGAGAGAGAGAGAGAGAGAGACAGAGACAGAGAGAGAGAGACTCTGAGAGAGAGCTACCATGTTAAATACAAACATTAACAAAGTACAGATAGTTTCTTACCATCCACACAAAGCTCAGGGCTTCTACTGTCAATGGCCATGACAAAAGCAAGGTATATCATTGCAAATACCAACCATGCATTTGCACAGAGAGTGTGTTTGAAACACACTATTTCTTTAATTTCAACATTATTCTCAAAAGAAGACGTCAGAAAAAAGCTTGCTATTAACTATGCTGTGTGTCAGCCTTATAATTTAACTGCTCTGCTTTTAGCAAAGTTGAAATAGGCTTGTTGTATTTGCCACAGTATTTGATGGGGCATATTATACTGTAACTAGCTAACTAATTTATAACTAGCGCTGTGGTAGAACATGAATCGTGTTTTTGTTTTGACTGCTAACATGTGACCAGCCTAAATTTGTCAATCAATCAGTGGGAAAACAACATAATTGTACCCACCCCAGTGCCTCCATTACATCATCATCCTTTTCCTCCCTCTCTTATGCATGGCATTATGTAACCTGAGGAAATAACTCCAGGAGAGCAGAAGATGCAAACAAGAAACAAACGGGCATATAGAGAAAATGTTCTATAGTACTACAGCAGCTATACTACAGTAGGTTTTCTGTAGTACTACAAAAATGACAATAATAATGGCTTTATAAAGCCAAAATGAAGGCAGATGGGCGGCAGATGCACAGCTCCGACTCTAAACACAATATGTAAAACACACGACACTGTGGGGAGTTTACACACCAGTCTTATACTGAGGGCCCCCTTATTATAAAATAGTCATCACACATTAGCTAACCTGCAGCATGAAGTGCAACAACAGGCAGTAAATCAATGCTTTTTAGGTTAAGAGCTATACAGTGGGTAGTTTGTATAACAAGTAAGGCTATACCACTACATAAAACGCAATGGTGGCATGCATTAAAACATAACACTGTTGAGCAAGCCTGCATTTGCATGTCAGGAGTTACAGTTTAACCGTGTACAAATTTGTGTGTTGGGTAGTTAATCTGCAGGGGAATTGAGGCTCTGGCAAAACTCCCAGCCACAGGATTTGTGAATCTCTCTCTCTCTCTCTCTCTCTCTCTCTCTCTCTCTCTCTCTCTCTCTCTCTCTCTCTCTCTCTCTCTCTCTCACTCTCACAAACACATAATAGGTTAATTGCATACAATATCAAAATAATGTTCTCTTGTTTCCCATCTGACAGACCTCAGAAAACGCTATCAACCATTACTGTACTCAGTGTAACTCAGTGATGGTGGTGTTCACACTAGCATCCTGAACACCACCATCATTTTTATACAAACAAAAACATGAGAAGGCGTTTCTAAATCTATATTGTCTTGGGGAGTTGGTAGCTATGGCAACAGGAAAAGGCACAGTCTCTGTTTCGGATATGTTTTGCTCCTCTCACCGACACTCCCACACAAATTTGGAGGAGTGGGAGACCTGCCTCTCAGGGTAACATGGACAGCACATTGCAGAACCTCAGCCGCTCTCCTGTAGTAGCTAAGGTAGGCCGCATATTCAACTGCACACACCCATGGGGCTAGTCAATCTGGGCACAACTGGGAGAGACGAGCTTCCACCTGAACGTGAGGCCTGCGTCAATCCAACATTATTTTTCCCCTCTCTCCATTACTTCTGTAAGCGTCCCTGACTCACCTGAACCCTCTCTAGGTAACACAACTAATCTCCAGAGGCTGGTCTCATCAGGTCAATGGACCTGTCTGCCGAAGGAACAAGGAAGCCATTGAAGAACCCTACAGGGAGTGACCGTGCGTCACTTCAGCGGTGCTTCAAATCAGTTTAGCAACTAGCTGTCGTCACGGCAGTGGTGACACAGGCAACAAATGTGGCACTTTGTGAGCGTGTGTGATGGTAGAAAAGGCTGAGTAGTGTGCGTGTGTGTGTGTGCGTGTGTGGGGGGAGATGGGGGGGGGAACTTCCTCTGTGGGTCTCTCTTTCTGTGTGTATGTGTCTTTCTCTCTGTATAGTACAGTACACCGTATTTCACACCATAGCCTAGGCATGTGTACCTGAAATACTCACAGATCATTGAAAACCAAAAGGAGTGAAGACACAACACTGGCTCAGCTAAGGAATCAAAACAGAGGGAATGATACAAACACAGAATTAGAGAGAGAAGGGCACTCAAACAAGGCCAAATAATAATAATAAGTAATGCAAGTCAGTGGAAGACATTTAGCACATATGTACAGTAGTCAAACATTTAGGTTAGGTAAACAATAAGACAGACAAGCAGGGAGAGCAAATGAAAACGGGGGGGCACATGCGCAGGTCTGTAGTCCGTGTCTGCAGTATTACAGTCAGCGTTACGTAATAGTGCCGA
Source organism: Aphredoderus sayanus (assembly GCA_027564795.1). Lineage (NCBI taxonomy): Eukaryota > Metazoa > Chordata > Actinopteri > Percopsiformes > Aphredoderidae > Aphredoderus > Aphredoderus sayanus. The sequence goes on from JAODUG010069039.1 coordinate 10,683, forward strand.
GAGCGGCTTACGATAAAACTCCACTAAAAATCCTCTTGCACACGCACAGTAAACACAAGAGGGGTGTACTAGCAGTGCATTTGCTACTTAAACACAGTAATGGTCTTACAGGGGAGAATGGAGAGGGGGATTGTCAGAGACACATGTCAGGATATCGTGCTATAGTTTGGGTGAAAGAAGGAGAAAGAAGGACACAGAGAGAAACCATTGAATGTCTCCTGCATACATTAAAGGTTATTCATCTCACAACAACAGCAGCTTTGCAGCATCATTGCAGAGAGCTACACACACGCAGACTATAGGGGACATTGCTGACGCAGAAACACACACACACCCAGTCCCATTACTAAGCTGGCAGGTCTTTCCCTTTCCAGAGCTATGTGACAGGGTTTTAATGGTGCCACTGAGAGCCAGAACAGAGCGCCTGGCTCTGGCCTGGACAATTGGAGACTGCAGCTCTACGACACATTGCCCAATTCCAACTCACCGCGTCTTTCATGCAAGAAATCACCCAGGAACTGCAAAACACAATATACAGCACCAACATTTTACAATTCAGTCATCCACCTGTTAGCTTTGCGGGCCTAGATCTCTAGGCTTGTGCTGTCAGTGCTTACAAACACTAATGTCACTGTAAAGTCTGTCTCTGTTCAGTACGTTAATTAAACTTTGAACTGAACATAAACCTTTGCTACATTCATGAGATCATTTCCATGCACTTGCTGTGTTTTGTGGGTGTGACAGGCCACAACAAAATGAATGTGCTTTTCAGCCATGCCTACAGATCCAGGTATGCAATCCAAAACACTACACCCTGATATTTAAACTGCGCTGCCATTTCAGTACATCATACACAACACTATACTGACTCTCTAGCCTTTCACTCTCACTGTCCTCTCTTGATCTCTATTCTAAATGTCCTTTTCCTGACGCACACACACACACCTCATTTGTCTCTTTTCATGACATGCTGCCCTTTTGCCTCCATCTCTCTTCCATCTCTCTCTACTAGAGGCAAGGCCCTGCACTCATTTTCCTTAGTTAATGAGCTCACAGAACAGGAACAGACACACAAGACAAACTAACACACACACACACTCACACAGCTACACACTAACACAGGTGTTGGATCACAGCTGTTCATTTAGTGTAGTTAATATATTAACTAAACTAAAATATTATTGTCATATGTTTATTAGCATATTATTGTAATATAAACTAAAAAATATTAATAAGAAGAAACACACACGTGTGTTCACAAATGTGAGTACTGTTGGATGTGTCCTGCCCATAGAATATATATAATCAGCCCACAATCCACCTGCTAACGTTAAGAGTCATTCACTCAAATTCACAGACATGACAGATAAGAGATAATGTATGAGTCAATGAAAGGAATTTATCAAATTCACTCTCACAAAAACATTTGAAAGAGAATAGGCTACTGCACCAGGCATGCGCACGTATACACACCCACAAGCACTCGCACACGTGCACTCACTCTATGCTGTTTATCAGAGCCAGATCCATCTATCATCCTGGCTTGGTTGCCCGGGTAACCCGTTTATTATTCAAAGCACGGACCGCAAGCTCGCACAGAGGTGTGCGTGTGCATGTGTCAATGTGTGTGTGTTAGTTAGGTAAAGGAGGTTCCCATTGGCTCCTTGGAATAGCTGCCACTTGCCACTGGGCCTGATCTGAATACTTGAGGATGAACACACACGCACACACACACACACACAAACACAGTGGAACACTGACTGCAGCAGATATCGTCTGTTATTTCACATTTTCCCCTTTTATATGCCCCCCATAAACCCCCCCATCTAAAGCCTCGGTCCCTTTCATTATAACTTCCATTCAGTCTCTCTCTCTCTCTCTCTCTCTCTCCCTCCATTCAGTCTCTGCTTCTATCTGCTCCTCTTATTTTCCATTCACACTCTGCGGCGTGGAGGCTCATTCATAAGCAGCACCACTCCTTACAGCGGCAAAACACGGGGAGGGAGCGGTAGAGGAGTGGGGGGTGTGAAAGGAGGGTTGCCCCTGCTGACTTATTGACTGCTGCATGCTGAGGGCTCCCTGAGAAACAACCAATCCCCACTCTGAGAGAGAGCTGGGGAGGGCAGGGTAAGACAGAGAGAGAGAGGGGATTCAGCCCCTCCCTGTTCCGCCACCACCAGCCTTTGTCTTTCATTCATTCACATAGCACCCATCCATTCATTCCACCCTTCCGACATTCTGTGTGTGTGTGTGTGTGGGGGCGGGGGCTTTGGGCAGAGGACACTGCGGGCAAAACAACCTCTACTCAGCGCCCTTTGTTTGAACAGCAGTCCCCTGCTGAAACACACCAAGATCCAGCCTATTAAGCCAAACCCTACAAGACCCGTTGTTTACATGCAAAGCCTCTTTAACGTTTCTGCTCAAACGCATGAAAGCCGGCGCTCCCTGAATGTCAGCGGCGGTAAAACAAGCCGCTTGGCCATGCTATCGCCAGCAGAAAGTGGGGCACAGGAAGCTAATATAAGCCTATCTGATCCAGCGTGCCCCGCCCCCGGGTCGCCACAGAACGGAAGAGGTGTAATCAATAAAAGGAAGGGCAGAAGTGTAAAATGGCTGACCACTCTTGTATTATTCCCCCAAGAAAGCTGCCCGCTACATCGATATGAGCTCCACAAGCTCCCAGTGTGGTGCATGTGTGTTTGTCTGATAAAGAAAATAAGATTCAGAGTTAAAAAACAAGGGGGGGGGTTGCAGTGTTGAAATATGTGAGCTGCACAGCATTGTGTAACGTACAGACTATGAAAATGGAATAACAAATTATTTTACCAGATTTCGTGGGTAAAGAGCTCTGGATCATGTGAGAGGGAGACGTTGTCGCGCACACACACACACACACACACACACACGCACACAGACACACCCGCACAGTGGATCTGATGTCAGCTGGATCTTCTGACAGCTGCTAAGCCAGGACAACCGACTTCAGAGAACTCCCTC
>JAODUG010069080.1:0-13674 GCA_027564795.1 Aphredoderus sayanus
ACACAAATCATACACAATCAGATGGCGCAGCCAGGTGGCCAAATATGAGATTTTTGAGTACATTACGAGGGTTAAATCATTCCACCTATACTTTTAATCTGTCAAGATACCGGCTACCAATACAACATTTCCCAACGTGTTTTCCATGTTGGGAATATGCATTCTACTGTCTGCTAATGTAATAATGCACCATGTGGAATCACATTTCCATATGCGCTGTACCATATCTGCTTTAGGCTACCTCTAAACTATAAAATAAATAAATTCTTTTGGGTTTAGCACCAAAAATGTAACGTTAGGGAAAGCGCATTCTTTATAGACTTAACTACTTTAGTTCATTACTACAGCCTCCTAGAGCAGCAACATTTTGACCTGTGGGTTATTTCTTGTGACGCCTGTTGTGTACACAATTATCCACAGTTTAAGAAGCACAATTGACAATACACATTGGTCCTATCTTTGAATGGGAGCTTCTAATTGACCACGAACAGAGAAGCACCCCACCACTGCCACCAACACATGTACGGCGATGACGCACAAACCTGGCATCTCTCTTACCTTGTGTATGTCAGTGTGTCTGGGCTTCCACCTCTGCCGGGCGTCTTCCTGCAGAGCCTGCAGCTGTCGGGTCTGCTTCTGCAGCTGGTTCTTCTCCGTATGCAGTTCGCCTTGGAGCAGGGCTATCTCCAGCTGCAGCTAAACAGAAGGGAGACACATGTCAGTTACGCTCAGCTCTAGCAGCACTACAATATCATTGCAATGCTGTGTTTCCTTGTTTTGCAAACACTGTTCTAATACAGTGGTTGTTAAAGTGGAGGTCAGGAAACTCCCCATGGTTAAGTATTGTTTTTATAAATGTAGACTTTAATAGCGGTTTTAGCGACTTTAAGCGCTCTGGTGAACTGTTGAAGGTCATTTGCATGTGACCTCCTCACCTCAATCTTCAGCTCCTCTTTCTGCTGGTCGAGCTCTGTGATGCGCTGTTGGAGCATGGATGGGGACGGCAGTACTCTGGCGGAGCCCACATCAAGCTGTGTGGGGCGGGACTGACACAACGAGAGAACAGCAGGTTAAGTCACCGCAAATTTGAGAAAGATCGCTGCCTGACTGGCCCCTGTTACATGAGAACTTTAAATTAAAGTCAGTGTACAAGACATACATAACAATAACACATAGTTTGACATGAAAGACGCCATCTAATAGTGTACTAGGATAAAACAGCCTCACCTGACAGCAGCTATAGTCAAGAAGGACAGCCAATCATGTACCTTCTCACTCTCTGTGCTGCTGCTCTCTGTATCTGACTCAGCCCCTGAGGAGGTGGGGCTTTGTCCCTCTGTCACTCTGGCTATCCATGGCGGCCTCAGCCCCTGTTCCCATTGGCCAGGGCTGTCCATATTATATCTGGGCATGTCTAGAGCCAAGAGGTGGGGAGAGAGTAAGTAAATGTACAGTAACATGCCTTCAGTGAATATAATCTGGTAATCTAATCCACTTCATGGTTTGGGGCATACTGTATGAGGAATCAAGTGACAGATTACAAAAGGGGATATCTTGGCACTATTCTGCATAGCACTTTAAAGAATTTTACCCCCGCCCCCTAAGCTTCTAGGAACCAGAAAAAAAAAAACATCAAGCCAGATGTGTGTTGTGCTTTGTAGTTTGTATTTTGGTTCCATATATGGATTTTGTAGGACAAAACAGGACTTGAGCCTGTCCTGCTGTTAAAAGTGCAACTGGTCTTTTGTGAAACCCTCGACACTGGAGCTTCCCCACCTCAATATTGAAGTCCTCTTGGGGACATTCACTCACTATAATTAACCCCTCATTCGTGTTACTATAAGTGCTTAGACCATTAACTAAGTGTTGTGCTCCTCAGTCATAGGCTGATCTGTCATTGATAAACATTTACTGGTAAAATGTTTTCTCAAGTGAATTGTGTTGTTTCTTGTACAATGCATGTCTGTTTTTAATTCAAAAATCACAACAATTTGATTTTGCAAACTATTTTAACTTGAGAATGCATACATTATTTTGAGGTAGAGAAGCTAAAGATTCAAGCCTTTAACAAAGTTTAGTATACTTTAAGTGGAAACATTGACACATTCCTTTTGGTCGCTGTTGCCCACACTGCCATCCAAGTCCTTTACAGTAATATACAAGATTCAGGTCATTCAAGATTCCTGCAGGTTTGCTGGTTTAAATACAAATGCAAAGTAAAGGTTGTTGTTGAACACAATCTCTCCATTTCTTTTGTGTATTTTTCTCTACTAAAGTGGTTTCTGGGAGGATATGGAAAATGAACACAAGGGCTTGCATGAATCTTATGACACACACACACACACACACACACACACATGCAATATTATGGCTGTGGCTGGTAAAACAACCACAATCATATTTGTGGGGGGGAAAAAAACTCTTGATTCCTATTGTCCAGTCTTTTTCCCACCCTCCTTGCTGTCTCTTTCCTGGTTCTCTCCGTTCAGGCCTTATTAGGGAATCGTGTATAAGGCATGGGGGAGAGGGCAGAGATAAATATACATGTAAGATATGAGTGAGGGGTTCCAAACAGTGACTGGCACACTGACACAGACAGAGTGGGAGAGTGTGTGTGTGTGTGTGTGTGGAGGGAGGGCAGTTCAATGGGGGAGGAAGTCAGCTCTAAAATATCAGAGTCCAGGGTCATATTTCCAGTGTGAGAGGAGATTTGAAACAACGGATACGACAGAAGCAGGCTTCACAGAGATATACAGCACAAGGTATAACTTTACGTTTAAGGCATTTGACGGACGCCTTTATCCAAAGCGACACAGTTACGAAGTTCACAGAGAAAATGTGCACACGTGACACTGCACAGTAATCCTCTTAACACAACCCTCACTCTCAGCGTGACAAGAGCCCTTTTAGTCAAGTGGCTCATCAAACATTTTTTACATACTGTACATGTATGGCGAATGTAAAGAATGTGACATGCCGTCAATGCAAAGAGTGGTGGTGTCAAAGGCCCACATGCAAATCATTACCAGCCCCCCTCGAGAGCTTTGTTTGTGAAGCTACCTGCACTGTGAATGTATTCAACTTCACACAGTTACAAAGTTATACAGTGTGAAAGCCAGAAACATCCATTTGGTAAATAATTGGGGGAACGGTTGCCCTGGCACACTGCACGACCTTTTATGCTACCATAAATCTTGCGCGACATGGTCACACACTTCCTAGGCAAATATGCAAATGCATGTTTCAACGTCAACATTTTTTGAGTGTGTTTTTTTGTTGTTGTTTTGTTTGTTTTTTTAAAACAGACGTCAGCAAAGCGGTCTGACCCCTAGCCCAGTCCAGATACACTAGCGAGAGAGATTGATTCAGGAGTAAAGTCCATGCTTTCATGTCAACACAGTGGCTTGCCAAATACATCAAACATAAAGCTAAAACAAATGACAATGTAGATGCAGGGAAGGGAGGGGGGGGGGGGTGATATAAACTGTATGGTGGAGCAGTGTCACAGACAGAATAGTTTACATAAAAACATTTTTTAAATCATTTTAAAAAGGATACAAGCTAAAATGGCTAGCAGAGAGGCGTAGGGAGAAAATGACAGATTGAAAGAGATTATACAAGGAAACACGTGCACTTTCAATGTGCCCACAATAATTGGTCTTGATTGCAGGGGTGTGCCATGGAAGATTAGGGTGTGAGAATGACAAACTAATAAACAGAGACAACTTAAAAAGGGTGGTGTGCGTGTTTGTGTTCACCAAGAGGTGACACAATGCACAAACCTCCCATGCTAGTTGCACTCTGTCAGAGTGCAGCATCCACAACAACTCAGCATTAACCAGTGACAGCTGACTCACCATAACACACACACACACACACACACACACAAACAGGAGGAAAACACAGCTACTGTTTTGTCTACATGTGTAACCCTGCAAATAGGGACATTGTCTGTGCTCAATGTACTGGCTCAATGCAGGTAGAGAGTGCTGTAGAAAATAAACTCCACAGGAGCCAGGACAGGCCTGTCAATTAATTTCAACTGAACATCAGCAACCCTAAAAACTCCTGAACATCACAACATAATACCACAGACCTCATTCAAATTGTTATTAGACTAACACTTTGTTAGTTCTAACTCATTAGACCTCTGAGAGACTATTCTCAGTACAATTGAACGAAACAGGTGATTTATATTTACCCATCAGCCCTACAGTATGTTAGTAGAACAGGTACATTAATACTGATCCTACAGAGACGGTAGCTTTTTCTACTTGCAAGGTCAGCATTACGTCCAGTGATGTTCTGACCTTACTGGCATTGTCTTGGATAGTCTACAGAGGCAATGGCGCCTCATTAAGGCATTGGTTTTGACGGCAAGAGTCCAAGCTCTGCACTTTATACTGGTGGAACAAGTCACATACCAACAGGCCACAATTACAGGCTGCTGTTTCGATCCAATGGCCTCTTTAGTCTGTTCATCTAGTTATAGACTGATGTCATGATCTTAACATCTCATGGAGGTAATGTGTCCAGAGAAAGGTTTTTATGCTTTTATGCTTTGTCTACCGTCTACACAGTTTTTGCGAATTTCAAGTGCCAATGTCAAAAATGTAATTCAAGGAAGTACAGTAACCATACCTTTCAATACAGTAAAGGCAATAAAAGCAGAACTAGGCAAATAGTTGGGGGTAAAAACATGATTGTGCTCTGTGTTTTTCTCTCTCTCTCTCTCTCTCTCTCTCTCTCTCTCTCGACAAATTACAATATTAACAGATTTAACATGCAAAAAGTCTGTTTCTTGGACAATAAATCCAATCCATAAGCCAGTTTACCCCAAAAAATATGAGCCCCATTAAATTGATCTAAATAACCACTGCAATGCTATGTGAGAAGAACTGTTAATTTCAGAGGTGTAATTATTTAGGTATTTGTGGTTAAAGATTCCATTGGCCTGAGTAAACATGCGGGAGTTTTCATGTAAGAAAAGTAGTGATTCAATAATGACTCTTTAGGACCATGGACTCAGATAGATTGGTCCATGCCAGTCAAACATGCATGTGTGAGTTTGAGAGAATAACTGAACACAGACATTCCAGTTCCCCATACACCCCCCAATACCCTCCAGAGGCAGTATTTTGTCTCAACCTGCACTCCCACTTCCTCTGTTTACCCTATGTGCTGATGGAAGGATTGAAGCTTAATATTGCAGGGACATTGTAAACAAATGGGAATTGAGTTAATTGCCAAGGGACATTAGTATTTTGTAGAGGTTTCCTGAGAAATAACAGATAGTCAAAGAAAGATTACTGACTTTAAATGTTATAGGAAATGAACTAATTGTAGGACATACTAAATCAGTGTCATAGTCAATATCTGTCATGTATTCGTTGAAAATGTACAGTAATAGTCATAGAGGCACACAGACATAGACATAGGATCTATAATATATTCATATTTTGCCATGTGGGATTTTTACAAATCTATCCAGAGTCCAGTGTCAGTATCAACAATAGCTTATACTTACTATTAAATAGGCCACACTGCTTGCCGCATACAGCTGCAATCTACAACAACAAAAATAGACATAATCACATAGAGTAACTTCCAAGCCAGCAGCCTCACTGGCACACACGCGTGACAAGTGCACTTACCTGAGGGTGGTCGTCAAACGTATGAACGCTTCTATACACAACCGCGAAGGTAACGATTTCCAAAACCTTTATAGACTATTAGTGCGCTTTCACTTTCAGGGAAGCCTCCAACGATTGTCTTCGCCGACTCATCGGTCTAAAGTGCTGTCCTCCCGGTCCCGCATAAGTATCTTCGTTTGATCGAACCCTGCCCTATCCGTTCTCGGAGAAATTACAAATTTAATGTGAGCTGCTGGCGTCAACAGGTGGAAATGAATGCATATACGGCAGGGCGATAGGGGCGGGTACAAAACGTTTTAACTTGTGGAAGTGCTGCTCTGCCTCTCTCTGCCAGTGTTTTGCTGAGAAGAAGTGAGACTCCACAACGAAACGGGATTTCTATTCTGGGATTTGACGCGACAATACGACTTTGTCATTGTTGAGTTATCGTTATAAAGGCGTTTCACTGTCACCCGGGTACATTGCTTGTGCTTCAGACGATTGGCTGTCGGGCTACCTCTAGACAAGATCCACCCTCTTCACCACAGCACAGCCCAAATCACCGCATGATTGTGTAGCGCTCCTTTTGAATGAGCGTGTGTAATATATTATCTCCAGTGACATGTGGACGGGTTGAGGAAGAATGGGCAGCAGAGGTTGTGTGTGGCACATAGTGTGTTTGTCTGGGTGTAAAGGGTGAGAATGAAAGGGGCGAGCAGATGGGATACGGAGTGGCAAAACGAACATCTGGCACCTTATTTTCAAAAATAGATATATACATAAAACAGAAGTTCTGAAGTTGTGGCAACACAGGACTAGCAATTCCTTTTGTTTAACATGTGTAAGATCTACTTTCTACAAGGATATATAATTTCAGGTGTGTCATTATATGTGAGAGGAGATGTATTATAGCCTAATATGCCCATAAGACGTATGTCTCCAGTGCTGACATGGCGACAGCTGGTAGACAGTATAGGCCTATGTCTCTTTTTATATTTGACCTGTATATGACAAAAGAACAATTATATGTATTGACCATCATATTTCATAACATTATTTACATTACAAACCAGGGTTCTGCAAAGTCCTTCAGAAATATTGCACAAATTAATTATCAAAAAGTATTTATTGTAGTACATTTGATCATCTCAACAGTAAACTGTATTTAATAACACAGTGATTTGGGCAAACAAAAGGCCGAGTATCAACCAAACCTATATTCCGGCATTGAGACAAATACTGAATATAACCTACATCAAGAAGACTTTGAGTCTACCTTTAGGATAACAATCCGAAGTGATAGCTTTATATTCTAATATAGTATTTAAAGTTAATTAAATAGTAAGAAATGTTGAGAAAATAGTAGTTTGATAAAGTAAACTTCCACTGAATAAATGGATTCTGAATGCAAATGGTTGAGATAAATTTCCCTGTTATGCAAAAAAGGCCATAGCTGGCAACAGGCTGGGTATTGTGTTTGTGTGTAAAGCCTTGGCCACCGCGTCATTGGAAAGACCATGTGGAGAACTCGGTCGTCTTAGCTGAACATTCATGAATACTAAACTAAACCTTGAATAGCACTTCTATCCAGAGTGTTATACTTCTTTAACTAAATCTTTCCATTCTGCATTCATTGGCTTAATAAAGAACACAGAATTCAGTCATTCAACATTTATAGCATTTATTTATAATCAAACCTTTAATTTTTACATTAATTATTTATTAATATGTTCAAATGGCCCAATAGCGCCCCACTGAGGAAACAAATCAATTAATGACATACAAGGTAACAAACCACACATTGTTGCAAATATACATGTCAGCATGTAAAAATGAATTTAGAATAATATTTTACCAGGAAATAGAGTGATACAGTACATAAAATTAAAAAAAAACCTGCATGCAAGAATATAGATGTGTGAGAGTTCAAAATATGCATCTAGTACAAAAGCTTGATAGCCTTTTTCCATATTCGTCTTGCAATATATTGCATACAGCATAAGACACACAAAACATTGGTCTATATATTAAGATTCTTTACGTCAACATAAATGAAAAGCCCAGTAATGATTTAGTTTGCTTTTCTTTTTCCATTAAAATGCACTGTATGAATTAATCTTTATGAAGAAAGCTCAAACATCATGTAGACCACAAACCAGATTGGCAGGTACTGCAATATCTGTTAAGAAAAAATATATATACACATTTATTAAAGAGTAGATGTGTGGTTTGATAAGAGTAGTTTTATATGAATGGCTGCAACATACAGGTCACAACCTTTTTTAAACATTTGTATCACACCTATACTTCACAACTATCAAGCTTATTCACGTTAATACACAACGTACAACTCAAGGACTAAGCTATCAGTATAATAATCAAGTGATACCTATTTGATTAGGCTTGGGGAGGTTTAGATTGCTCATGATGTCTTCAAACTCCTCCAGGCTCTTGGTCAAGCGAGGGTTAAACTTGCGTTCTTCGCCCACTGTAGACACTGTCTGACCTGATGTGGACAGAAGGATAGTCTAACAGTCATCAGTGACAGTGGTATGAGGACATTGTAATGGGACTAATAAATATTCCACATCACCTCTTTAATGGTGCTTTCTAGGGCCATATAATAACTGGCCTTAGAAAGCAAATACTGGAAGAATTCATCATGAACAACGTTAAAAAGATTCAATGTGATAAGTTTATAAATGTATTATTCAACTTGACATAAATGCCACAATTATTTTGTCATGTCAATTTATCTTTGACAAAAATGTGCTTTCAACATTTAGACTATGGTATTATGTTCCAATGTTCTGGACCTATTCAATGTGTCTGTGTGTGTGACTAATACAAAGCAATCTTGTAGGCTACCTCAAAACAATATGCGTGTAAAATCATGCTCACTGACCTGGTTACAACCAATCCAATCCAACAAGTTAAATCAGGTATTACTATTTACATAACTGATTTTGTTTTGAAAACAATACGCCCATGAGATATGTCAAAACAACTAACCTTTGTAGTCATGTGCTGGGTAGATGAGGCAATTGTCAGGTAGTGTAAATATCTTCTCATGGACAGATGCATACATCCTCTTGGAGCAGCCTGAGAGAAAATGTGGAGAGAAGGCTGAATGAATGCAACACTGCCTCTCTGTGTTCATCTTACAAAATTACAAAAACACTGACTTCAGGAACAATTACACACTTGATTAAACTGAAAGAAACAACAACAGGATATATGACTACATGTACATGACAAACTACCACAGGGCACAACAACAATAAGATTCTTCTTAAGAGAGGTATTTCAACAGCTGGAGGAAAGAAAAAAAAAACTTTTTGCATAGGTATTATGCATGTATACGCTACCTATATCCCCTGCTCAAAACAGGAGATTAAAATCACATAATGATACTCAAACTTACACAATAGATATAATATATAACGACACAATATGAACAGATTAAAGTACCCTGCTGGAAGTCTGTCCGTCCACAGCCTCTGATCAGCAGAGTGTCCCCAGTAAAAGCCATGCTCTGGTCCCCTGTCACCAGGGTCACACACCCATCCGTGTGCCCTGGAGTGTCCCTCACTGACAGGTGCTGAGAGAAACATGGGGACAAACAGGCATGACAAGACATTTGCCTTCTAACTATCTAACTATCTATTCTTTGTTGCATACAGTGCCACCAGCACCTTGAATTCCCACCCCAGCTAATTGTTTATGTTTAGTAACACTAGTTTGAAACCAAAGCTGACCAACACCGGTTAGTTCAAACTAATTAGAATGAAACCTCCTCCCACACCATGGGTTTCCAAACACAAGCTGAAATGTCAGTGTCATTATAATGTGGTGTACCTGTAAGTATATAACTACAGTACTGTGTGTATTGTTCCCCCCTCACATGTTTTCCAAATAGGATCTTGTCTCCCTCTGACAGCATGATATCTGCAGATGCCCCACTGTGTATAGAGATGGCACTCTTCAACCCAAACAGTTTCTTTTTCAGCAGCCCTGTGCCTGTGATATGGTCCGCATGGCAGTGGGTGTTAACTAGAGCAAAGTGAGTAAACAAAAACACTGTCAAACAGAGATTTTGTTAACACTATAGGGTTAAAGCTGACATGGATATTCATGTGCAATTCACAACACTAATACCAAATGTTGCTGTTTTAGTGTTTGCATGTATGTGTGTGTGCGCAGGTCAAGTGTAAAATGACAACTGAACTTGATTTATGATCATATTTTGGAAGTTATTATGGTCATGGTATATAGCTAAACATAAAGCCTCATGTCTGCTGCACTAGTTTCTTTTAGACCTATTTAGCCAGTTACCTGCCACTTTTAGATTGAGCCCCAGTTCACCTAACAATTTCAGGTCTCTGTCAACAGTCTCCAGGACAGGATCAATGAGGACAGCCTCCTTGGTCTCTGTGTCTGCCAGAAGGTATGTGTAGGTGCTGCTAATAGACTCAAACAACTAAACAAAGTGTAAGTGAAAAAATGTCAGCATTAATAACAATGGTGAGTTGGTGATAAAGACTCAGTGATAAGACTAAACTACAATGGTGGGGTGTGTTTGTGTGAGATATGAATATGGTCATGATGTCTGGGCAGTTAACTTCCTTCTTTTTAATGCAAAATACAACAGCAACAGAGGTTTTCATAGATGAAATTGGAATTGAATCCCAGACACTAAACACTAAACTTGGCCACACACTAAATCCCATGTATGTAATTTAACAATTAATCAGAAGATATAATTTGTTACAAAAACAGTGAATTGCCTGTTTAAGCAGTTTTTTAGTTTTGTTGCAGTAATAGGATTCCTGAAAATACTCATAATCGTGTAAACTAAACTAACAATTGAAATCATAATATAATGTAAAATTGCAAACTATATATACATTGCGCGTTTTAAACTGCCGGTATATTGAAATCTGTTGTTGTAGCCTTTTGTCTGAACTTGCCTGTCTGAAGAGGAGTCCTTCGCTTAGCGCCATTCTGGAGCAGTACAGCCTGGTGTGTGTTGTCAGGGGCTGCCAGCCTTTACGTGCCGCGGGACTGACGAGCCTGCGCTGGGTTGCAGCGTAACTCGAGCTCCTAGCGGATGTTCGTATGTAATGCTTCAAGGCCAGAACCTGCCATGCAGGTTTTAGCTTTCCTACTACTGAGCACATTCTTATTAGCTAATCTTTTTGACCGAACGATCGACGAGGCCGGGTAATACCTTCGAGAGGTCAACAATGTCTCCCAGTTCCGCGTTTCATCGGACAGTTGTGCGACCGTATCGTTAAACGTTGCGTGCGTGGACTGTTAAGTGTCGAATGAATGATTGACAAAGTTGAAGGCTAATCTCTACCGGTATGCAATATTATGGATGAAGTTCATTCTCAATTCGTCTGTCTATCGGTAGGCTACAGTCTAGTGCGCCTTTGCCATGCCTATTAGCCTAAGTCACATAATATCGGTTTAATTTAATAAATAAAGCTTGTTGACTGCATACGTTACCGACGTTTATGGTGCAACTGAAGTATCGCGTAATGCACCGTTATATCGTATTCATTTCTAACTCGATATAAAAAACATCTACATGAACTGCCGCGGCCGCCCACATTCTCAAATAATAGGCGGCGACATATGGTCTGGTGTGCGTGCGGAATACCGTCTTGTGCGCAACACCAAGACTCGCACACGTACACACTCTGCATGCACTTCCATGCTGTTACAATAACAGGTCAGGTGTTCCTGTGTGAAATGTTGGCATCATTGTGCGTACGTGACTGGTGTCAGTAACTCGACTGTGCATCGGGTTGTTTGATATGGTGATTGGTGACACAATCTGAACGACCACATTAGTATTTGCAATATTATAATGCCTTAATTTGCCTATTTTAAAAAGAATAACAGAGTATTAGGCCTATATGCTACTAGTAATTATTTCAACATTTTAACCTCACAGCACAAAATACACATACCATTTGTATGATTCCTTTATTTTATTACCAGTGATCATTTGTTTTAATGGGTACAATTCCACCAATAAGGCCTGGAGATCCAGTTTAGAAATGGCACCCTTTAATGATCAATTATGGTGCTAAGCTAAATGTTTCTGCGTCATCCTCTGATTCTGTTTGTTTATCCATCTGAAAAAGTTGAAAAGAAAAGAGCCCATGTCAGGATGACTAGACATATTGTGTGTGCTTTCAAAGTAACAGTGCATGTCAACGTACCTCTATATATTTCTCAACCCATCGAATCAGTTTGGTGACTCTAGTATAGACTCCTGGCTTATTGGGCCGTCCACAGCCCTCACCCCAGCTCACCACCCCAGCCAGCTTCCAGTCCCCATCAGCTGTCTCACAAACCAGCGGCCCACCACTGTCTCCCTAGCAACAACATGACCACACATTCATAACGCATCACTTTGGGACACAGTTACATTTAGACAAGTAAAAATATTTTATTATGTATTTCAGAAAACCATTGCATACATTTTAACAAGACAAAGGAAAATGAACCATACTGTACACTGCCTTCTAGTGCATGCCTGGGTTTTAATAAAAAAGTTCATCTCCGTTTGACTGTGCCTTGAATGTCATTATTCTATGTTGCTTCATTTGTTTTACACTCCAGAAAACGTTGTTTGGGCAGTAGATTATTATTCAGTATTTACCCAAGCCAGACGCATCATTTCTGCATAATGTAGAGAATGCCCTTCCTAATGACTTCAGATAGATCAACATCACCCAATCATTGGGTCTGTTGGCTGGTAGAGTGGCCAAACGCAGCTATGTCCAGCCATACAAAACATGCAGTGCTACACTAGTACAATTTTCTTTTTTAAATACAATATTTTCTTCTTGTCATATTATTTATATATATTATTTGGTTTTCATGAACTGACCCACTAAACGTGATGGCTATTTGTCCAGTTATTTTTTAACCAGGGAAAAAAATAATGCAGCTCACAACATCAGGCTAATTGTAATGCTACTTTGTAGTAATACATATCATATGTAAATGAAGGTGACTTAAAGATGGAGTCAGTGATGCCGAAGAAAGATTGTTTATATGTGAAATTTATTAAAAAAAACACCTCTCACTTCAGTGCCATAGGGTGCTCCATCAGAAGCTTCCAACCCCAAAATGGACACGCAATGTGAGCTGGGATATTGTTGCATTGTGTGGTCTGCACAACTTAGTTTGTGTTCCCATTTACAGAGCCAGGGCTGTGCAGGAACACTGGATACTTTTTCAGTGCACACAGAGAACTGCAGTAGCAGACTTTGAGGCGATATTCAATGAATTTGACAAAATGTATATTAGCTTACAATCACTGAATTCACCTTTAATCCAAAAGAGATTGTGGTATATTTATAACAGTAAAGACAAGTTTAATTCACAGAGAAAATGTGGTGAGAGTGTGTGTGTATACCTGGCAAGTGTCCACCCCTCCTTCCATGACACCGGCACACAGCATTCTGGGTGTAAGATAGGAGTCATAGACATCTTTCTGGGAGCATGTGGACTGAGATATGACCTGAATCTGAGCCTGTCTTAGCTCATCTGTTACGTAGCCTGTAGTCCTTGGTGGGGGTGGGAGAGAGGGGAGAAATAAAGAAAATTGAGGGCACTTTTATTACGTCCAAAACACGTATTGGTAAAATTATATATTAGTCAACAGCCCTTTTTACTAATCGGAATTGTTTAGTTTAATTGTGGCTGTTTGAGGCATTGTGCGAAAATTTCATTTGCAGTGAAAAAGATTGCTAAGATGGCAATTAAGTGGGTATTAGAAGATGCACCCTTACCAAGGTGTCTTCCTTTTTTTTTACCTATGGGGTTTTTATGTTAGTTTTTCCTTGCAGAAGGTAGAGGAGCCTATCCTCGCGTGTTCATCCTGATCTCACGAGCTTCAATTTAATTTTGCCGTGAGAATCAGTCTGGAAAGGCTGGGTATCAACTAACCTGACATGCCAGATGGATTGTTTCACAAGTCCATCTGGGAAGCTGTCCATAGGAACTGTTTGTTTAGGGC
>JAODUG010069091.1:0-13674 GCA_027564795.1 Aphredoderus sayanus
GTTTAGCGCCTTCTATCTGCCACAAAAGCTAGTGATTTGGGTCATTCTGACCCGGAGTACATTACAAGGGTTAAGAGTACAGAGCCAAAATATCAATATGTGTTATTTTGGCTCTGTTCAAACGTATTGTTTAAAGTACACATTGTCACCATCAATTTCAGGGTATGTACATACATTTAGAAGGGATCAGTGTGTTATTATTATTATTATTATTATTATTATTATTATCAGAAATGTTATTATAATTAACATGTTTCTCTCTGTCTCCTAGCTGTATCGCTCCTCTGCGGTATTGCAGTGATTTCAGACCATATTTCACCATCCATGACTCTGAGTTTAAAGAGTTTACCAGCCTGAGCCAGTCAGTACACACACACACACACACACACACACTGCAGTGTACTTAAGCAGAAGCACACTCAAATAAAACCAGATAAAAGTAATCTCTCTCTCTCTTTCTAGGCCGTCTGTCATTCTTGGAGTGACCAATCCATTCTTTGCTAAAACCTTGCAACACTGGCCTCATATCATACGTATAGGAGACACCAAGCAAGCAGGTATTATTGTTACTACTATTACTACAACTACTACGGTTAATTACTGTATGCTGTTAAGGCCCAAGTAGACTTCTGCAGACAGGACAGAGCCAAGTGCTCTGGCTCTGGCTCATAAGTATACTTAATATCTCCGTGTCTCAACACCTTGTGGATGTGTTGCCTGTTTCTGTATGCCAAATGAATTGGCTATCTTTATAACTACATATTCTATGTTATATGTTTCCAATGGTGTAATAAAGAGATTAACTGGAAATAAATAATTTCTATATGCTTAGAACACTCATTTGTGAGCATAGCAGAACATCCGTCAGCAGTGGCCTTCAGCCTGTCGCCCATGCGAAGTCAATGCACACAAGTTCATATGCACACAGTTTTGATGACCAACTTTGCGTCTTCTGCACTGTGTGCCAACTGTGTCTGCGGTATAAGTATACTTGGGCCTTAAGGCGGTTTCTATCCCTACCTCCAGCAGAGCTGTCCAAGCAGATGAAAGTGAAGAAAGTGAAAAACCTTAAAACTCTGGACTCCAAACCAGGTAGGACCTGTCTCACCCTGCAAACTGTCTCACTGTAATTTCTTGTTCTTTAATGTCGGACATTATTTATTTGTGTGTGTAAGGTGTGTACAGTGCGTACAAGCCCTTCCTCAGCAAAGACGAAGACATCATCAAGCAGCTTCAGAAGGTGAGACTCTGTAGTACAGTATCAGCAGTAGTTGTTTATCTTAACATATTATCATCATTAGACCAAAGCAATATGGATATGATGTTTTTACTTTTTTGAAAACATTGATTGCATTGGTTTTGGACAAAAATGGAACCCACTGTTCAGGGATTAATCTTGGCATTGGTCTAGTGAGTCCAAATGCATCCTGGTTTCTTTTGATATAATTATGTATGCATTTGTTTTTTTCCCGCTTTTTTTCAAGGGCATTCAGCAGAAGAGGCCCTCAGCGGCCCAGAATGCAATTTTGCGTCGCTACTTCCTGGAGTTGACGCAGAGCTTTATCATTCCACTGGTAACAAATGATCATATCACACCATTATCGACACAGTATTCACTGTACTTCACATACTTGTTTTCAAGCTTTTGAGGCTTGTTTGTTGTTTGTTTGTTGGCTCTTGATGACTTTATTTGTAATTCCTGTTTAGAAAAGGAATCTGATTAGGCTGCAGTTTGATGTAGTGCTCTAGTCGGACTCTACTGTACCTGTATACTGTGTGTGTGTGTGTGTTTAGGAGCGCTACGTTGCTAGCCTAATGCCCCTGCAGAAGTCCATCAGTCCCTGGAAAAGCCCACCTCAGCTCCGCCCGTTCCAGCAAGAAGACTTCTTGAAAACCCTGGAGAAAGCAGGGCCACAGCTTACCTCGCGTCTGAAAGGAGACTGGATAGGGCTGTACAGGTACATGCCATTCTGTCTGTAAGCCTTTTCACTCAGAGGTTCCTGCCTACTGTACATGCACAACATAACTGAAAAGTGGTTCACTTGTCTGTGTTAATTACACTCCTCCTACAGTCATATTACTGCATGTGAAATCCTTTTTTACAGAATGATAGTATAACAATGCTTTATATAGTTTAATATAGTACGCTACATAGATGCCCATCATCTAGAGATGAAATAATCATCCCGAAATGGCAGTGAAACTGTAGCAGTCAATTAGTATTTAGGTTTATGACAGGGTTACTGTTTCCTTTACTAATGTTTTTTAGTCAAGATAGTCAGCTGGTTAGTAATTGTGGTCACTGTTTCTTCTCTGCAGACAGTTCCTCAAGTCTCCAAACTTTGACGGCTGGTTTCGCAACAGGAAGAGAGAGATGAACCAGAAACTAGAGGCTCTGCACCTAGAAGCGCTCTGTGGAGAGGTGACACACAATGAGAAGGAAGGCTGTATGTTTTTCGTGAGACATCTTCATGAAAACACAATGACATCCTTTAGATACTAAACAAAGTCTGCACAGTGCCTTTTAAACTGGTGTTTACCGCAACATCACTTCATAAAGATGTTTCATGAAAAGGAACACTTACCATGATAACAGTTGCTGGCCAAAGCAACATTAAGGCTTTTCATTGTTTTTTGAACACCAGTGGAATCCTTTTGAGTCGAAATGGAGCTACAGTATAAGGTGTCTGCTAAATAGCTAAAAATTGTTAGTAGGTGAAGACATTTAGCAGGTTATTTTCTTATCCTAGGCTATGCTGACAAAAATTATTAAATGATGCCAGCTTTAATGTTTCAGTGTGATAATGCTGCATAATGCACATTTAACACAGTGTCAATCAGGAGTAACAGTAATACAACAGGAGTATCAATCTGTTTGGCTGTCTAGGATCTGCAGCAGAGAGTTCAGGACCTGTCAGAGGTGGAGACAGTGGACTTGGTTCTCAAGTTGAAAGACAAGCTGGTCAGTATGAACGTATCCTGTTTGTCCTACAAAACTATCCAAGTCCAGCCCTGATAGTAACAGCTTTTACTTTTGTACGGATATATACTACACAGGTCCATGACAGTACAGAGCTACACAGATGTTACTGTCTCATAATTATTCATGCCTTGCTGGCAGCAAATGCTCATGCATCTGTGCTAATAAAATTAGTTTTACCAGGACATACAGTATATTGTATAATATATAATGTATGTGCACTAATGCCAGTACACATTATCGCCATCTGCTGATGCATATTTGCATTCCTTAAAGAACCAGGCAGAGAGAGATCAGCTCCCAGCCAGACCAGGAACACTGGACAAGCTCCAGGCTCACATCCAGGATGTCATACTCACCTTGCCACAAGACCTGCAGACCATCTTGCATAAGCCCTCCACCCCCTAAACTATCCGGGAGGGCCAGATGGATGGTGTCCTTCCTTTTTTTTTTTTTGGTTGTGATTTTCGTAGCTCTCACTGTCTGGGATGGAAGACCGACTCTACATCAGGGCTATACAACCCGTTGTGTAGACTTTATGGAGCCCAATATTGACTGACTACCTGTGCCGCCATGGGCTGACCCTGACACTTTTTATTTACTGTGTGAGGATGCGTGACTTGTCCACAGATTTCAGCTCATCTGTGGAGGACATAACCGGTTTTGAAGTGCCCATTACACACATGCATACATATACAGCAAATGCTTGTTTTTAAAATGCAATGTCTGTTTTCAGATCTTTCTGTTTTTGTGGAAACAGTAGAAATTATTTGCACACCTAATGCAGAAAACATTTACTAATCAGTGGTTCATAACGAACCAACAGCTTCTATACTCACACTACACTGTCCTCTCTCAAGGACTTTTAAAGGAGTTCTGGGAGATTTTGGTGCTTTTAATTCTTTTTTCTTTTTTTAAACCTTTTTAAAGTGTATTGTTTCATGTATTTTGACATAATGAACCACTTTGAAGTTTCTAAACACTGTTACTATGGCAATATGACATTGTGTACAGCATGAATCTCTTTTTTTCCCTATGGAAAGGAGGTGATGCCAGCACCCCATTTTTAAACCCTAGAATTAGCATTGTAAAGTTGAACGAGTTACCTCTTTAACTCATTAACTCCTAAAGGGGTCATTTGAGATTTTATCAGCTGTGAAACAATGCTCATTTGGTCTCAAAACACAACAAGGAACCCTTTACCCACTTGAAAACTCAGCATGCCTGAAATTACCCAAATCCCATCTGCACACTTTTGTAGAACATAGCCAGTAAGGGCAACTTTACTGGTTTTGGGCGGTATACACACAATGACAAAATATCAGATTGTCCCTTTTAATTTCCTTTTTGTTTTTATATTCCATCAAATCCCTATCTTGATGGATAATTGTACTGGTTAGATAAAACCTGTGACATCTGGTTGTTGGGCAACCTTGTAACTTTTATATTGTAAAGAAAAATACTTATTTTAACAGTTCTGAGTTTTGTATAGAGGGCTATTCTCATAATCCAATTTGCTACAAAATGTAAAAATGTGTACCTGTATTGTAAAGTCAAATTGTTGTTCCACACAAACATTGACAGTATAATTATTTTATTAACACAATGTCTTTTTTAAAGGATGACTATAGCCTAATGTACAGCAATTTGTATTTTTGACAAAATCTTGCATTTTTAATTATACAGTCTAGGAAAATGTTTAAGGTTTTATGCCATTATCCCTTTATCTAACTATATCTTAAATCCACTGTATGCAGGCAGCCAGTGGAAACAATTTATTTAGCAAAAAGGAATCACTGACATCACAGCATGTTAACAAGCTGTTTGTACAGGAGCTAGCTTTAAATATGAAAATTAGCAATCAAAGACAATGGTGCATTACATTTGCTATTTATCTTGGAATAAATACGAGGAACCATTTAGTAGTGTATAATTAAGTTATATCAGGCTACAACAGAACAATGCCAAATGGTATCTCTTGAGCATAACACTCAACTTAAAGTTCAAGTCACATTTCAAATGAAAGGAGGATGTCTTAAATGTTTTTGTCCAAGCATTATTTTAAACTTATCACCAAATGCAGTTTGTTCTCATGCAGTCTGTCCTCTCCATACAGTAAGCATTAAAAGGAAAACTGGTTATCAGCCCTATATTTTAGCTTTTAATGTCTGTAATACTACCCATTCCTATGTATTAACTGCATTTAATGACTAGCTGAAGGATTATGTAAATCAGAAAGATTGAAATCAGTCAAACCAAGTTGCATTTAAAGGAACAGTGCCCTGCTCCCAATTAGTATTTACCAGGAATAGGGAAACTGGATTTGACAAATCTGAAAATAAGTCTGTTTAGTCCAGAGATGCTTCTGATCAGTGATCCTTAACATAACCTTCAAGGACCATTAGCCCATGGAGCAGAGCACTCACTTGTACATGCCTTTGCCCTGAATCATTTTGTGATTATGCTGCACTCACCTGATGATTTTAGAATGACTATGCAGTCAATTCTAAAATCAATTTCAGTTTAAGAAACTCAAACATCCCAAATCTACACATGCAGAATGGGCTTTATTCAAACATCAACCCATATCAAAACCATGAATAAATTGAACTGAAACAAACATACAGTAATAAATTGCACTGTCATTCAATTTGCTTTTGAAACTTTGTCACAAATCTATCTGGATACTGTAAAAGAATGACAAGGCAAATTTGGAACTGAAACAATGTTTTATTGTACTCTTTAAGACCTAGGTCTCTCCTTCTTGCCTTTGTAGAGAGCCAGCAGGGAGACATTGGCCACTTTCACCACCTTGAAGCGGACACCGGGAATGTCACCCACGGCATGGCCTTTACGACCAAAACCTGCCACCAGAACCTCATCGTTTTCCTGTGGAAGGGAGAATGTTAGAGGGGGGGCCTAGGCAGCTATCCATGACTTGCCTAAACCTTCATCACTTGTCATAGAATACTGTTTAGTACTTTACAGAGATGACAGAACACAAGAATTAGGAGCAAGGAGGGTCCATTTGCCATTTCAGCAGAGGGTCAAACATCACCATCCTGTCCTAAGACACTTTGCTGACTATCTGCCTATTATAAGTAATCAGTGGCAAAACATTTGCCAACAATAGGAGTTGAATACCTCGATGAAGTTGAGACAGCCATCATTGGGGACGAAGGCGGTGATCTTCTTGCCATTCTTGATGAGCTGGACCCTCACACACTTCCTGATGGCAGAGTTAGGCTGCTTGGCCTCCACACCACTAGAGAGGGAACACGAGTTAACACTATTTAAAGTGGCTACCATTTAGACAGCAAGTGATAAGATCCATGGGCTAAGTAAACTAAGCACCACGTTATTTCAAATACAACTGGTGGGCTCAAGTTTTTATTTACAGGTCAGTCAATAAGTAAAGTTTAAATAAATGAAAAGTCCTGATTCTACCTGTTCTCCATGGGGGAAAAGCCTGCAAATCCATTGACTTGCACTAAGTATTACTTTGAATGAACAGCTAGCAGCGGTCTTAGGTGTCTGATTTCCAGTTCTGTATTTGAAGTTGCTATATAAATGTAGCATTGCGCGAGACCGTCCTGAGATAACGAGCTTGTTTGACTGCCAACTTGCATGCAAGAAAACCACCTGCCATTGTCAGGTTAATATAAACACACCATGATCCACTTTATCATGCATTTTAACAAATGCTGGCAACATCAGCACAAGCTGAGAAATAAGAGACTAAAATATCTTGAAGTCATTGGTGACCCCCTTCAGACCCTTCCATCCCTCACTTTTACAACCAATACGTTTGACAACATCTGCAGCAAACATACACTTTTTCCAGGACGATGCCCTTGGCATGAGAGGCACCTCCAAAAGGGTTGGCCTTGAGAGCAGTGCCCAAATGGGCTTTCTTGTACTGCTTATCGTGCCATTTCTGTTCACGGCGATGGTTACGAAGCTTCCTGGCGGTACGTAGACCACGACACTTCCCTGTAGGATAAAAGGACAGAGGAGATGTATTGTGTTAGGTTTTGGATAGAAAACTTAATGAAATAACAGCTTGAATTAGTGATCTGGTATTATTCGTTTTAGGAAATATATTATGGGCAAGTAGAACGAAAAACAAATGTAAACTGGTCACTACAACATGCCAAAAGGCACCGAAGTTTTGGTTAATTTTAGGCAGCCACGACTCCTTCAATGAATGTAAAACATGTATACAATACTCCTAGGTCCAGAGTATCCACATTAGTTCAAAAGAACAGATTTCCTCATCAGGATATGAACACCAGCTTTGTGGGTCTGACTAGGCTTACAGTTAAGTGCTGTAGGTATTACGTATACCACCCAGTTAGAATAGACGCTTACACACGAAATAGTGTAAAGAAAATATTCGCGTTTAAATTCTACCCAATAGCTCTTTCTAATGTTACATTTTCTTTATTGGCTCTAAATCCAAAGTGGAAGCTAACATGCTAATATGTTATGGCCGCTCCACGTTGCTGGAACCGTATAAAGAAAACGACTTGTGTTTCAACTTCAAATTGTATTTTTCCGACATCGTGACGATAAAGCGATATTTAAGATACTATTATACAATTATGTTGTACTAAAACAGTGAAACAACCGTTCTTAATCAAATGCGATTAGAATTAGTTTCATACCCATGTTTGCAGTTTGCGAGCCTGGGATGGAAAGGAAGGTCCCAGCATGCACCGCGGCAACGTCTAACTGCTGGGCAGAGGTGGCGAGAAAATTGCCTGTCTACTTTGTTCACATCCATATCATCCATGACTAAATTGTTTTCCCTTAGTCTACTATTCACTAAAGAAAACTATCAAAATGGAGCTATTATTTATCAATAAGATTAGAATTTTCACAAGTGCTTTAGCGTTTGTAGAAAATGCAGTGATTCAGATATACATTTTCAACAAATAAAATCTATTGTAAATTTCAAGAAATCTGTTCAATTTTAATAAGAATGTTTTACTTTTCATCTGTTCAAAGAATTACAGTTCTTTTGTTCTGATATTAAATAGCAAGATAAGTGACCCTGTGTTTAGACTACACAGTTTACACTTGTTTAGCAGAATATTCAATGATCTACAGATGGACCAGGGGAAATAATTGTGAATGTCAGACTTGCAGTTCTTTAATCAGACCATGGGAATAAGACATCTTATGGCATATTTAAATGTAATAACATATTCGGAATCAGTGTCACTGTGTGAGTTCATATTTTGTATATAACTGCATTTGCTTGATTTTACGTGAGACATTTATTAAGGATAATAAATAATAATGTTATAAATAGCATATTTTTTTGTAATATTTTAACACGTCATATAATATAAAAAAATGATTTGACCTAAAAATACAACTTTATTTCGTATTGAAATAATATATGGAATGATGAGAAACTAATGGTTGGACGTTCAGCTCCACTCCTGGCCGCGTAGTTGCGCTGCTCAGGGCAGATCGAGCCCTGGCAGGCGTCAACACACCGGAAGAATATCTGTCCATTAAATTAGTGGACAGATATTCTTCCGCACTAACGCAGGGAAATACCTATGAGAAGACGGGAAAGACCTATGAGCATGGATTTTACATGTAGGCTTTATGTTATGGGTGCATACACGTATAGTTTATTTACTCGATGAAAGGATATTGGCATTGAAAACTAGGTTCACGTTAAGATTAACGTCAGATCTAAACCAGTAGCACACTGAACAGCAAAAATAATACACATTATAATAGCTTGCCTCTTATAGTCTCTTGCCTTTTCAGACCAGTTGAACCTTGCATTCTCTTTTTACCTTATGTTGAATTCCTTGTCAGTGACTACTAGGCTGCTGTCCCGCTGCAGGCTTTCTGTCGCTACAAGGACCTTTACCTTTGTTCAGGTCTATCACTCTTGCAACCGGATGGATCGCGCCATGGTGCGGTGCGTTCCCGGGGAACCAAAGCTCACCATCTCCTTCGTTCTGGACGGGAGCCATAGACATATGTTGCGGGATAAGGACGAGGAACTGGGCCGGGTTCTTTGCCGGATCGCCAACAACGCCGTCAAGGGCCAGGCCAAAGCTAAAGCCAAAAAGCACAAGAAAAACACGGGCCAACAGTCCTCGGAGGCTGCCGAAGGGCTGCCAGCGGTCGGCCTATTCATGAACGGGGAAGCGGTGGCCGAGAGTGCGTTAAACACTGACGCGTGGCAGGACGGGACGGAGCTCCACATCGGGGACATTAAATACGCCGTGCAGCGGAATGCGCCGACCTTCACTACTGCGGAACTACCGTCCTCCCTGCTGGCTAGCTTCCCTGTCTGCCCCAAACTGGAGGTGGAATTCGGTCGGCTGGAGGACTGCCAGTACACCTGGTTCAAGCAGAACAGGTAGACTAGAATGTACATTACTGTCCAACCAGTGTCTCCTACAGCAACCTGCCATCCCCTTAATTGCCACACAGCAACCCATTCTATCTTTTTCTTTTAGCAGTCTCTCATCTCAATGTCTCATAACAGCAGGCCCTCTCCTTGTTTCATCTGTTTAGACTGTGTCCTCAACATCTTTGTCTCCTAGCAACCTCACCTCTCTCCCTTTTCACCTCCTAGCTCTGAAAGCGACCCGCCAGTGCAGGAAGCGGCTTGGACGGAAGCAGGAAACGGCCGTGTATACATCCCAACCAACCAAGACATTGGCAGGAGGCTGAAACTGCGCTGCATCCCGAAAGACGGAGCACGCTCGGGGCCACCCAAGGAGGTGGTTTCCACGGCAATGGTAGAGGCCGGGCCAGGGGTGTGCACGTTTGACAACAGGCACATGTACACTCTTAAAGGGACCGATGAGCGGATGGTGCGGGTGGTGTCGTACAACGTCCTGGCAGACGTCTACGCCCAGACGGAGCTGTCGCGCACGGTTCTGTACCCCTACTGCCCACCCTATGCCCTGCAGGCCTCCTACAGACTCAACCTGCTGAGGAAAGAGCTGGCGGGATACAACGCTGACATCATCTGCCTACAGGAAGTAGACAAAGGTAAATGAACCCATCAGCTGCCTGGAATCTGAACTGTCATCACATCCCCAACCAAGCCCCAGTGTCTTGTATGTAACAATGCTGTATGCAGAACACATAGGGTGCTGTTACGCTGTAGTAGAGCACCAGATGTGCCTGTAGACCACTGCTGGACATTTAGCAGCTTTTTTTGCTTTCTCACATAAATTATTGTTTTGTTTTTCCCAGATGTGTTGTTTTTTTTAAAGCATCATTCTTGACTTGAATGGGTCTGTTTGTCTTTCCCTAGGAGTGTTTAGTGACAGTTTGGCCCCAGCACTGGATGCCTTCGGTCTAGATGGAGACTTCCAGGTGAAGGACAGACAGCATGAGGGACTGGCCATTTTCTACCGCAGGTCTGATGCTATGCTATGCTATAGTATTTTATGGTATAGTATCCTATGGTATGCTATGCTATGCTATGCTATAGTATCCTATAGTATAGTTTGCTATGGTATGGTATGCTATGCTATGCTATGCTATTGTATCCTATGGTATAGTATCCTATGGTATGCTATGCTATGCTATAGTATCTTATGGTATAGTATCCTATGGTATGCTATGCTATGCTATGCTATAGCATCCTTTGGTATAGTTTGGTATGGTATGCTATGCTATGCTATGCTATAGTATCCTATAGTATAGTTTGCTATGGTATGGTATGCTATGCTATGCTATGCTATAGTATCCTGTGGCATAGTATCCTATGGTATGCTATGCTATGCCGTGTTATGGTATGCCATGCTACTGTATGTTATTCTATGCTATGCTAATGCTGTCTGTCTTCCAGCTATGTTATGATAAATTAATAAGCAGTACCTTCTAAACAATTCTTATGTATTAGTATGTTTATGTATTATAAAAAAAAAATATGTTTATGTATATCATGGAAGATAAAAATGCATGCTTTTGATTATAAATGCTAATTATTATTTCCAGGAGTAAGCTGAAGCTGTTGAGTCATCACGACATCATCCTGAGTACGGCGTTGACCTCTGACCCCATCCACTCAGAGCTGCTGCAGAGTGTGTCGGCTAACAGTGGCCTCAAAGAGAAAGTGCTCAAACGCTCCACGGCTCTTCAGGTACACACACACGAGCACAATAATGTGATCTAGCAATCTGGTGTGTCTTTACTGTGTAAATAAACATGATGTCCTGCTACTGTAGGTGAGTGTGTTTGAGGACCTGACTGAGCCAAACAGGAAATTGTGTGTGGCCAACACACACCTGTACTGGCACCCAAAAGGTAACCCACGGCAACCATGCCAGCCATTCTGTCACAATGTAACGCCACGCTGTAACGTGTTGAGCAATGTCTTAGCCCTGAAAGGCGCGTGTGTGTGTGTGTGTGTGTGTGTGTCTGTCTGTCTGTCTTATTAGGGGCTTCAAGGGCTAATTTCATCTAAAAATTGTAAAAAATAAATAAACTATATGTATTCCCTCAGTAATAAAGTAATAAGTGAGGGAATGTAGGATTCTGTGGTATCTTGTCACATGTATAATGTACCGTATAAAACATGTATGTAACATGTGCTCCTATAGGGGGCAATGTTCGCCTGGTCCAGTTGGCTGTGGCCTTACAGCACCTGAGTCATGTGATTCGGGAGGCAGCACCAGGAGCTCTCCTGCTTTTCTCTGGAGACTTCAACTCCATCCCCAGCTCAGGTAACCCTTCACCATACAGCACCACCCCTAGCTTGTATAAGCCCACCTCCCATTCAGATAACACCACAGCCACCCTGGTATCTTGTTAGGGATAATGTAGTAACTGCATGCTTATGCTAATGCACCAGATTTGCCTATTCTATAATATTCAATCAGTGTTACCAACCCTGGTCCTGAGGATCTACTGCCCTGCATGTTTAAGATGCATCCCTGCTTCAGCACACCTGATTCAAGTGAATGGGTTGTTCTCAATCTCTACAGAAGCCTAATAACAAGCCCATTCATTTGAATCGCGTGTGGATCTGGGAGACAAGTAAAACATGCCGTAGAACTCCACGAAATGCTGCACTAGATAATCTGCAGTTAATGACAATTGTACAATAAAAATGTATTATACCCACGGTTTAAATGATTCATGTTGATATAATATAGGAAACATTTCTCCCCTCCTCTAGCTGTGTTCCAGCTGTTGACCCAGGGGCAGGTGTCAGAGACTCACCCAGACTGGAGCTCAGATGGCCAGGAGGAGGCCCTGTCTCTATGCCTCTCCTCTCCCTTCCCGGCCCTGCTCAGCGCCTGCGGGGAGCCCGCCTACACCAACTACGTAGGAGGGTTCCATGGCTGTCTGGACTACATCTTCCTGCAGCCCGGCAGGATGGAGGTAACATACGCAGGGAGTCACCTCTGATGAAATGACACACACACACACACATACCCTTTCACTCCCCAACACAGCAGACTAATGAATGTGTGGTTTCTTGCAGGTGGAACAGGTGATCCCTCTGCCAAGCCACCAGGAGGTGACCACCCACCAGGCCCTCCCCAGTGTGGCTCACCCCTCTGACCACATAGCACTGATCTGTGACCTGAGATGGACAGATGACCTTTGACCTACCACCCAGCCCCTCAATCACATACAGTATAACTGTATGGAGTTTCAGAATTAATTTACTACAAAGGAAAAAGTAAAAACAGCTTGGCATCATGTAATTTATTATCTGAACTTGATTGGCCATTATTCACTATCACACTGTAAAATTGTTTGATTTGGAAGGATAGAGTTTGACATTGGAGTATGGACTATAAACATACTTGGAGGAATGCAGCTTTGTTTTGATTAAGCACAGAACCGTGTGTCTCCTTAAAGTGTTGTTAAATATCTGCTCAATCCAGTGTGATTGAAATAACAGGCTGCTCTTATACAAACAATGTTATTTTATTGAATAAATACAGTCCGACAACCACATTAAAAATCTTCTTATATTACATAATTTCCAGTTGTAGAAGCCTTGAACAAGTTTCTGGCTTGAATGCTTACAGATCCTGTCCAAGAGCAATAGAGCAGATCTTGAGGGCCCCATTTTAACCTGGGGATGCCAAGAAGGAAGTCCAGTCTATGTGAGAGGCACTGTTGGTTCTATAACTTGGATACCTGATCAGACAACCAGTCCAGTCCCTCCATCAGTCCTGTCCCACTTGTAGCACAGGAGCCCTGAACAAACCACTAG
Source organism: Aphredoderus sayanus (assembly GCA_027564795.1). Lineage (NCBI taxonomy): Eukaryota > Metazoa > Chordata > Actinopteri > Percopsiformes > Aphredoderidae > Aphredoderus > Aphredoderus sayanus. The sequence goes on from JAODUG010069091.1 coordinate 13,209, forward strand.
AAAGATAATGCATTGTTAAGAATAAGACCAGCAGTAGTCAATCAGCCATAACATTTCGACAACCTGTCAAATAATGTGTAGGTCCCCAAAATGCATTAATGTAATAAATACAGTGATGTGTTTATCTTCATATAAATTAGTTATTGAACAATAAAATTCTAAATCTGGGAAAAGCATATAATAGTCGGACATAACCACCAAACCAAAAATGTACTTTGAATACGGTCTAGACACACTCCAATGGGCTACAACTGGTAACTTATTAATTCTCATCTAGATCTACCACAATTTTAATGCTAATGCAAACAGGGTTTCCACACTATAATGTCAGTAAAAAATAAGATGGGAGAAATTGGCGGGCAGAGCCAGGTTATAAGTATAATGCACAGCATTTAACCCTCGTAATGTACTCCGGGTCAGAATGACCCAAATCACTAGCTCTTGTGGCAGATAGAAGGCGCTAAAC
>JAODUG010069102.1:0-13672 GCA_027564795.1 Aphredoderus sayanus
ATAGAAGTGAGCACAGCTACCTAGCTAGGTGATGGGGGGGGGGGGGAGATTGAGCTGCAGCAGAGGAGATCAGAGCAGAGAAATGAAAGCTACTGCATGGTAACGGTGGCCGTCTCAGGCACAGCTAATCCTCGGCTGACACATGCATCAGAGAGAGGTCAGGGGCCTCCATCAGCCCCCTCTGTTGGCTCGGCTCTGCCCTGCAGCGTGCCTTGGGGAGAGTGTCAAAGGGGAGCAGAGCAGAGGCCCCGGGAAAATCAATAATATTTGGGCACGTTGTACGGCTCCTGCGCTTTGTTTTCACTGTGCTGACGCGCACACACACACACACACACACACACACACAACAAACACACACGTGCATGTGTGCACATTCTGTTTTTGGACTTTTTGTATAAATAGGTTCAACTCTTTCAGCATGTATTGTATTTTGTGACATAATATGGTTTGTTCATGGTTTAAATAAGCAGAGTATAGAATGTACATATTGTATGTGTTCATTGGAAGGATCTTCTGCAGTATGTGGAGGTAATGTTTTAGTTGAACTGCTTATATTTGACAGCTTTGTGTGTAGACTACATGCTATCATTGCATTATACACTTATACACTTTTTTTTTGTTTTGTTATCAATTATGACTCAATTATCAGTTTTTTTGCTATACATTACAATAAGCTTATTGCGACAGAGTAGAATAAATTAAATATACAAATGAATTGCTGGCCAAACACTATTTTAATCTTAGACAGGTTCAGGGAGTTACTTTGCAGTTTGAGAAATATTCTCCAATTATGAATTACTGTGGTAGTTTCTAAATTTAAAGTTACACTCCTTAATGTCTGGTATTACCCTTGTGGCTAAAACCCTTGAAAAAACATTTTGGTTTAGACTCCTGCCCGTCCCTCTACGCTGCTATTGGCTCCCATCATGTTCTACCGATCCCCCTACCATCGTGTTTTTAATGTAAGCAGTGAGTGGAGAGGGGATTTGGGGGCACTATAACACAATTGAGGAGTGAAACAGCCATGGCAATGTTATGGGCAAAACAAAGCAAGCTGTCTGTATTAATATTTTGCTTGTATACACAGAAGCAGTAGAAAATCTAATATAATGATGTTGTAGTGTTGTGTAGCTAAGACTAGGCTATTATTTGCCATTATGTGACCACCATTACATCCTGAACAGTGTAATTTAAGTAGAAAATAATAATATTGAAATCTGATGTTAATAAGCATTCCACTGCACAGAAATGTCCTTTAGCACACCTCAAAACCTTTGATGTAATCTGTGGCTGAAGGAAGATGGCAACAAGACCACTTCCATGTTTTGTTTTATATAGTTTTACTGTCATTTGAATTATCATCAATGCTGAATCCAAAACAACACATTACAGTGTAAAGCCTATCTATTTGCTAAGGCTGTGAAAAAGCAATATGTTGTATTCTTCTAAAGGTGCTTGCTCCTGTTGTATACCTGCCTCAGTGCAACTGGTCTCTAAAGATTTAGCTATGATGAAACCGATCAGGAACAAAACAAGAAGACTGCTGCTCTCCCATCTATTGTTGAGATGGCTTGACAAGCCAGTGTGGGGGAGAGGAGGAATGAAAACACACAGTAATGATCCAAATGATTGATGATTGAATGGTTTAGAGCAGAACCCTTTTTGAATTGTGCGTGTGTGTGAGTGAGAGAGAGATAATATAATACATTAATCAAAATATAATTAATTTGCCATTAAGAAAATGAAAAAGAAAATTTATACTGTGTTTTGACATCGATCAGTATTGTTTTCTCTAGTGCTGTCTTTTGTTGCAATAGGAAGAAAATAGGTTTAGCCGGGTGATGCCAGTGTCAATAGAAAGTGAATTACTGGAGCATAAAAACTGTTGTTTTATTGTATTGTTGCAGTAAGCTTTCTTTTCATACCCTGTGCCCTTATTTTACTCCTCATTTGTACCCAGAACCCCAAAATTATGTCCAACTCCAGCTTATGTTTTTAACACAACTATTCAAAAAAGCATGTATGCGGGTGGGGGGTGAGTAGAGGTGAGTGCCGTCCACTTAGTCATGAAGGAATGAACTTTCACTGTTTTAAACCTATGCTTACTTGAATATGCATGCCATCAATTTGTCCTTACTTACTACTCCCACACAAGCATTAACATTATACTGTAGCCGTTGAGATGTTTATGCCCTGGTGTGCTTCTATCCAGGCTATTCTAATTTCCACCAAGCCCATGAGTGACTGCCTGCTGCTGCTGAGGAATGAGCAGTGGAGGAGGGTGCGGAGCATCTTGACCCCTACCTTCAGCTCTGCCAAGATGAAAGAGGTGTGTGAGGTCTGGGCTAAGCCCTACTGTGCTGTACACTCCACATGCACACCACTGCTTTCCACAGTCATCACAACATTATTCAGAATGTCAGTATTCTGGATGACGTCCAGAATATTTTGGTAATTTACTCCATTATTCAGAATATGAACTTTTCTGAGCCTTCAGAGAACTTTCAGAGACACTGTAGAAGGTTCTAATTTGTAAAAATTATCGAGGGTTACTGAAGCAATTCACAAATTCACCAGTCCAAAATAATGGAATAGTCCATAACTTAATGGTTCTAAACTAAATGTTTGTTCTAAAAATGAATAAGGTAGTGATTTTGAAGTAAATTATTATGTTTTCTCTTGTACAAGCAGGGTATTTTACTATAGTATAAAAGCAGTTTGCTTAGGTGAGTGTACAGTAGCCTGTGTAATTACCTACATTGTGTGTGTGTGTGCGTGTGTGTATGTACTGTACACTGTATGTGTGTGTGTGTTAATTGTAATTGCAGTTAGGTTGGTCACCATAGCAACCTTAATCACTGGTCTCAAGGTAATGATCTTATGCTGTGTGTAAAGAATGTGGGTCAGAGGTCTAAATCGTGTATATTATATCACCATTTTATTGCTGTGGATTGGTAATTGAATAACATTTTTACAGGAAAAACTATACCTAGTGTTTATATACATTTCAGTTCACTTATTGAAGTCTCTCACAACCTTCAAAATAACCTTATTGGTGTCCATGTGAATGAAGCCTGCTGCTTTATACTTATTTTAAACTATCTGCAAAACAACCAAATTGAGAGTAGTGTTTACATTCACATATTCAGCAAATGCTTTTACCCTTGCAATTAATACATTTGTCAATAGGTGAATACTGTAGGTCACACACCAATTATCGGACTGTAAGCAATCAGCAATCTGTTAGAATAGTGACAGCAGCATTTCATCAGGCATAACAAATATACATTTTACAGCACACTACTGTTAACATATCATTCAAATATAACAATAATTGCTAAAAGCTCAAGTACCAGCTCAAGTGTTAAATCTGCTAGAGATAATCCTAACATAGAGCAGGTAAGAGAAGGATATTTTAGAATGATTAATATAAATTAAATTACAGTTTGTCTCAGTCACTTTGGTACATTACTCAGATCAGAATTGACATTCTCAAAACTACTTATTCAACCTCCAAATCATTAAGTCACTTGTGCACATCAAAAAAGCAATTTCTACCTTTTTTTAACAAATTGCTTAATGCGTTAGCACATTCATGCAATTGGTTATGTACAATTGTCTGTTGTTTCCTACATTGTCAATTGCTTATGACATGTTGATCAAAATGTATTATACTAGCGCTGTGCTGAATAGTCTTACCCCCCAAATCATCTAGGCATTCCGTCATTATATGTCATTACATGCAAAATGGTTGGACAAGTTGTCATTTGCATTGTCATTTGTATTTATCGCAATGACATTGATAACAAATTATCAATGTCATTGATACAGTACAAACAGTACATTACAGTAAAAGTATAAATGTGAAATCTTTCCAATCTTTCTCTTAATCTCCGACATATAATGATGTGTAACTTTGTTCTGTTGAAATATATACAGTACATACTGTACTGTATACTGTATAAGTTACACAAATTACAATACAAACATAGATGTAAAACATGTTTAAATACACTGTATATACTTTCTATACTTCATAACAGCAGAATATACAGTATATAAAGCAGCTTGGTGCATTTTTTGGTCATCAAAATATAACAAGCCATATAGTTCACAGCAGAAAATACCTGTTGCACTGTTGTACATGGCTAAGCATTTTGACAAAAGGCACTGACTTGTTCACTGACGTACAAATTTGCATTTGAGAGAATGACTAAGAATTTTGAGAAGGTTACAGGCTTTTGCAGGAAATACATTGTGTTATGTGTTTGTACAAATTGTTTTGAGAAATTGACAAACTAGTTTGAGAGTTCACTAGTTCTGAGAAAAACGTAAAATAACTTTTCTATAAGGTTGCGGTAACTGTGTCAGTTGCTATAGTAACACTCTTGATAAACATGTAGAGTAAATAAAAAAAATATATATGAAAGAGAGAAAGAGAATGTCCTTCTCCAAACCTTTAGCTTATCACATTCCTCCTACACTCTTGTCTCAACCCCCTACCGTGGCCTGCCCATGAAGGAAATGCATGTGTTAAGCTTTCTGCACTGCCCCCTGCTGTTCTGTAGGAGATAATAATAGATCAGGCTGGACTCACTGGCTGTTTCGTGACTGTTCAGTCCAACCCCATTGTATACAGTACCGTATGCTCAAGTTGAGCATAATGTACTGTATGGGTGTGTGCATATGTCTTTCTTTGTTTTGAACTTTGTGTGTGTGTGTGTGTGTGTGTGTGTGTGTGTGTGTGTGTTTGTTTACATGTACATGTGTGTATCCTGAGATATGAGGTATTTGAGATGGATACTTGTCTAATCTGTAAACAGAGAAAATCTTAATTCAATTTTACATCCTGGATAATCTGTGTCTCTCATATAGAAACCTGTCTGTAAACAGACTGACTGAAGTGACTCACCACAATAAGTGCAAATAACTATTTACTGGTTTGCCTTTGTCAGAGAGTGGAATGTATAAACATGCATATTCTCGAAGGATGAGCCTGTGTGTGCTGTTTTGTGAACAGTAGTTATCTCAATGTGGCCCCCACACTTTTAATTAGAACATTAATAACTGGTCTGTGACGTCATTCTGTGAGCTTGAGTAGATACTGAATCACACAGGCACATGCACACACAGACTAATACACCAAAAAATAATGAACACTAATCCAAGATTTAGCATGGGAGACTGAATTCAGTGGCAGTGATCTTGTGCTGTTATGAAATGCATCTTTTATGAGCCCATAAAAATCTTTACATGTCTTGCCAAACAAACACTTGGAAAACATGTTTGACTCTGGCAAATGTTAGCTTATTACCTTGCAATTTACATTGTGGGTTTCATGTTTAAAGGTATAGTAAGCGATTGTAAGCTAATGCATTTTTTGTCAAATTCAGCAAATCTCTATTTTACTATCATAAATAATCCAGTACTCCTACACAACCCTGGCTCCATAACACAAAGTGGCAAATGCTACTTAACCCTTGTGATGTCCTCTGGGTCAGAATGACCCGAATCACTAGCTCTTTGTGGCAGATAGAAGGCGCTAAACCTAATTCTAAAGCTTACACAGACATATGATGTGCATTGCTGCCAAAACAAGGTGTGTGTTTGAAACCCGAGGACAACAGGAGGGTTAAAAGGCACAAACAACACATATACATAAAGAAATAATTAATAAAGAAATAAATACACTCAGTGACAATTGAAAAACACACAAATCATACACAATCAGATGGCGCCGCCGAGTGGCCAAATATGCGTTTTTTGAGTACATCACGACGGTTAAAACAATGCCCTAGTCTTCACAATGCATTTCCAATGTGTGGAGCGGAACTTCTGTGGGAGTACCTTATGGCATTGAAGGGAGAGGTGTTTTTGATTTGAGTTCCAAATTAGCAAGTGATCTTGAGAATTACTCACTGTACTTTACCTTTATGGTCTGCACACTATGTATCTGATACACCTTCAGGGTTAAATATAAGGCAAATAAATATAGCTGAGAATATTACTTGCATGTACAGTATACTATAATATAGCTTTTTTTAAGTCAGAGGTGAAGATCTATTTTTAATCATTATTAATGTTATATTAATTGTACATTATATTTTTGTTTAGGAAATAAAATGTCATATATACTGTATACCAGCATGATTTTAGTTTTTTATATATTGTTATATGTATTTAATTTGTTGTTGCATGTGTGCACGTATGCCCTGGTCCAGCCTGTGGTCCAGAGACAGAGGCAGACACTGCTTCCTTCACAACCAATCAGCATGCATGTTCCTCTTCTCTGCCTCATTTCCTTGACCAGGCAGACACATTTAACTATTTACCTCAGCCCTAAAGTCAAAGCTCCCTCACCAAATATTTCCATGCCTCAGGGCTAACCTCTCAACCTTACACAGTGAACATCAAGTACAGCTATAGTATAGTTTGATTTACTGTGCAGAAGATGACTTTTTGGAGAATTTTGCAACAATTAACTAAAACGTGTAGGTACCCATGAGTTAATGTATTATATTAGACTATGTATTCACTAATCATTTTAATGGGTTATTTGTGCAGCACTGCTGGCTATTGTTGAAATATGCCCCGCCTTGACTCCCTGTTTCAAGAGGAAATCCAGGATTGGATTAATACGAATCACAGTCCTGCAGATGTGCAACATTGTAGACTTATTCAGTTGTCAATAGGCACAGGAACAGTATAGATTGCCTATAAATCTGACTTACACTCGTTTGTAGTTTTTGTTCATTCTTTCCCAACTTCCTCAAGTTGCTTAGTGTATCTGCAGTCCAGTCTGCCTGGCAGTGAAAGTCTCCCAGGCCCAGCAGATGTGGAATGTGCCCTGTTACATAGCCAATGTATCTATGAACTAAAATCAACATCTTATCTCATCTTTTCATCATCTTTTTTTATCTAGCCTGTTTATAACTGGCCAGCATAGCGTGCCGAGACACAGATACAGCTAGATAGAGCTGAGGAAAAGGAGAGATAAGGATTGGATGTGTAAATCGCATAGTTTTATCATTTCACAACAGCATACAATGGTAGCAGTCCCTCGAGAAGACTCACTGTAATGGTCGCAGTAAATGTAAACATGAATTATCCTTGTTACTGTATCACATTATAAAGATATATTTCTCAGACACACATTCAGTGGGCTAGATTACAGAGGGGCTGGCTTTTCTATCATCTGCCTTTGCTTCGTCACACCTCCCTGCCTCTCCAGTGCTCACCGCTGGTGTTTCTGTCAATTCCCTGGTCTGAGATGGGATCAATACCGTCACCACTAATGCCTAGCGCTGCCACATCACAGCTCCACTGGTGGAAGATGGAGCAGAGAAACATACTGTCAAATCATCATTCTCCTCCCTTTTCACCTTGCATTGCGATCTCTGATTGGTTGTTATTTCGGACCCCAGTTGCTCTCTTCTGTTTATGCTGTTCCCTAGAACCAGGCGGACACCTGCAGTGTTTGTGGCGAATCCGAAGCAAAGTCTGTGGCCTTTGATCCTGCATTCATGTTTCCTATGCGTATTTGTCAATCTATGTGAAGTTTTGATGTTTTTTGGAGAACGGATGCTTGATGTTTGCCCTGATACTCATTTCCCAGGTTGCATCTAGCATGCTTGCATTATAGCTGCCCGTTAATGAATAAATGAATTAATTAGATCTCGTTTGATCCATCATAATCAGCCATCGTTCCCCGGCAGTAATAACCTCAGTAATGGTGCTGACTTTAATGGGATTTTAATTGATTTGGCTGCTTTGGCGAGTTTGTTGTGTCTTGCCTCAGACAGGTGCTGGTGAAGATGAAGCAAGATCATGCTTAACATTTAAGACTCATATCCAGTTTTATCTTTAATGTAAGATGAAATGTAATGTCGTCTTCCATTTCCCTTTAATTCCCTTTGCACAACTTAGAATTTATCTGAAAATCTGCTGCTATTTGGCTTGATTTACATTAATTACTAACAAAATAGTAACACATACAGTAGGAAGCTAAAAATATCTTATTTTTCAACACATTGAGATGTTAACAAGTTCTCTAAAAACTGTCCAATTGATTTTATATCTATCTACTGTATATATGTCATTATTATTTTGTATTTCATTGTTTAGGGGTCCTGCTGTGTACTGTTAGGGTTAGTTTTAGGCTTGAGGGTTAATTTTAATAAAAGCATATTAATAGCACTCTGTTCTGTATGTTTAATATAGATGGTTCCCCTCATCAACACTGCTACTGAATGTCTGATGAACAAACTTGATAACTACGCAGAATCTGGAGAGGCGTTTGACATCCACAAGTAATTGCAATCACTTAAACCTGTACACTTGCATACTTCCCTGCTATCTTTAATAGTTTATATTGCTTGTAGTAATATTATTTTGTATCTTCATTCATTCTTGCTGCAGAATTAAGACATGTATTACAGTGTACAGTATACCAATGTAAAGAACACTGATAATTTTTACACTAGAATCACTATTCTATTATTCTCTATTCATGTTTATATTCCTGTTTACAGTATATTGCTGATGATTTGAGATATGAGAATGATATGTTAAAGCAATTTAGGTATTTGACATTGTATTCAAGTAGTTTACTCATCCATGCATAGAATAGTAGTAGTTTAATAGTACCCATCATCACACCTTGTGTGTTGTGTTGCAGGTGTTTTGGCTGTTTCACTATGGATGTCATTGCCAGTGTAGCGTTTGGCACCCAGGTGGACTCTCAGAATGTTCCAGATGACCCATTTGTCCTCAACGCCCAGAAATTCTTTGCTTTTACATTCTTCAGGCCAATCATGCTTGTATTCAGTGAGTTCTACCTATTTGGACTACAATATTATTTACAGCAGAGGTTCTCAAAATTTGGGTTGTGAGTTGATTTCTATTATTAATAATATAGGTATACTAACCCAAAAATGATAGTGTAGCAATTACTCACTCTTCACAGGCTGTAGTGCTGCAGGACATTTTGTTGTACTGTAACTACAATTTTTGCTACTACTTACTGTTATAGGTGAAGTATTCCTTTAATCTAGTTGTGGATGTAGCACACTAATAAAATGTGTCTCTGTCCCTCTAGTGGCTTTTCCTTTCATCATGGCTCCTTTTGTGGGTCTCATCCCCAACAAAAGACGAGATGAGATGAACGAGTTCTTCATCAATTGCATAAAAAAGATTATCAAGCAGAGAGATGAGCAGCCTCCTGCACAGGTGTGCGTGTGCGTGCATCACTTGCGTGTGCACAAAAACCTGAATCCGTTCCTTTTTTCTTAAATCCACAAACAACATAAAAATGGTTTGAAAATTGCTTGTAAAATTAGTTGTGCCAAATAAAACCAAGAGAGGCTGCCAGGTATCCGAACCAGAAGTAAACATGTGAATGTGTATATACTGTAGTTAACTTCTAATCATTTAAAATTCCCTTCCACTTAGCCACTATAGACGACCAGCAGGGTTCCCATCATGGTCTTCCAAGAAACAGAAGGAGGTGTTATTTACCCTGCTTCAGTGGTTGATTGCAGATTTGTACAAGGGTTATTCATGATGGTCGATGATCATTTACAGGCAACAACAATTTAAATCGGTATCAAACATACAAAAGCAGTTAAACTGTTCAAACTGTACTGTTTTCTAAGGTAGATTATTGACCTTCAAAATAAGAGTACAATAACATAATTCAAATACAAACAATTACAAACTAAGGCATAAACCAAAATAATGATGCTGAAAGTCACCCTTTATCAATCCATATGAATAGACTGAAATATATAATGTTTTGATAAAAGTGTGACCCATCCATTTGCCCATATTGTGTATATTTCTGATGTATTTTATTCTAGAGGCGGCGGGACTTCCTCCAGCTGATGCTGGACGTGCGGAGCAACATGGAGTGTGTGTCTCTGGAGCATTTTGACGTAGTCAACCATGCAGACGAGCTGGCAGACGCACAGCAGGCCACACCCCAGGCGGCCGCGGAGCCTGACGGCGGCCAGCGTCACCATGGCGGCTCTCCCAGCAAGCGTCAGCAGAAGAGGATGATGACAGACGACGAGATCGTGGGCCAGGCGTTCATCTTCCTCTTGGCGGGCTATGAAACCAGCAGCAACACGCTAGGCTTCACCTGCTACCTGCTGGCCCTCCACCCAGAGTGTCAGCGCAAGGTGCAGCTGGAAGTGGACACGTTCTTCAACAGGCATGTAAGTGAAGTCGGACTGTCAGTTATCAGCTTCAAACCAGAATTAGTTTTTAATCTGTTTGTTCCGAGAAGAATCTACATTTTCATGTCTGCCGTTTTGCATTCCACCTTAAAATGATCATTCCTGAACCAGATCTGCTGCGGTTCTGCAGAAGATATATTGAGGTGCTGAGTTGCAGTGCGTCATCACAACAACACAACATGCCACAACATGTAGTAGTGGTTATGGAATGCTAGAGGCCCCTGTGTATTAATTCCCTGTTTGGTTATTAAATTATGTATGTTTCTAAATAATTCAGAATTTAACGGAGAAGGACGTTTTTATAAAAAATATAGATGATAAAACATTAGCCTACGGCCCCAAATAGCCATCTTTATTGACTAAACCACAGAATATTTATACAATTTATACAATTACATCATCGACTCCATAACGTTTGGTTTTGAGCTGAATTACAACAACTATCATATTATTTTTAACTGATTTGAAACATTATCAGAATGACAGATGAATAGGTCCATGGACAAGAAATGGTTGTTGTTACATTTATTTCCGTCATATGTGACTGGCGTTCAGAAGAAGACATGAAGTAAATTTTGCAAGCAGAACATTAAGATTTGTTAAAAGAACAAAAGAAATCTATTAAGCAGTTAACACTATTTAAAATAATGTTCCAGAACATAAAAAAAAATATTGTTTATGTTTGTACTTAGTGAAATATTGATTGTTTCAGGTTTTCATTTTTGTCCCTTGGACCGGTTCAAAGCCTTGATTATCAGTGAATCAAATAATTTCCCTGTTTACAGCCCAGACAGGTCTTCTGTAGCACTTCTGGGTCACTGTGAAAATGCCTATTGTCATAAAATCCCTCTTTCAAAAAGAGCAACTTCAAAGGGGTACTGGGCAGCATTGTGCTTGGATTCAAACTAAAAGCAAGTGATTGTAAGGCGCACACTGACACATACACACACGCGGCGCGGACAGAGTGCTAAAATTACTTCTTATCCTTGCTCTATTCTCTAATATTGCCTACAGTTCTTTTTAAATGTCCATTGATTAATTTGGAATATAAAGCAACAGGTGGTTAAATACATTTGTTACATTTCTTTAGTTTCCCTTTTAATGGGTCAATCTGTCACTGGGCCTGAAATATTTAATTGTGGTCAACGACGTCCCCATGCAAGAAGACGGCCATAAGCATACACTGAGAAACCTTAAGAAGGTCAAACTAGAAATAATGATGTATCCCTCTAAGGAAGAAATGACCATTTTATACTGTATATTGATATTGAGCATAGGTTGTACTATTCTATCCACATACTGTGGAATTGTGATTGTTTTGTGACTGTCGAACATGTGCCATTAGTCCAGGCTACACAGCTGATAAGCCTCCTTGCCCAGATAGAGAGTAATGCTCCAGAGCCTGTCATAAAGAAAGGACACTTACCTCTGCACTGCTACAGCCCCTACCCTGCTGTAGCCTGCCATAGTGTAGTCTGCTTGCCATTTGGAGGAGAATTGGATGAAAGACAGAGAGGTGTGTGTGTTTGTGTTGGGGGGGATAGTTCATTTGTGGATGAAGGGAACAAGCGCATGAAACACAATTCTTTTGATCATGTTTTATTTTTAGTTATTTATTTATTTTACTGTGGATTCTGACTTTCAACCAGTCCTTCTCTGTCTATTAATTTACTACTGCTATTCAGAGTTTGTTGCATTTCATATTGGAGAACAGTTTGGCAGTTGTCATCGTTTTTAAGTGGTTGTTGAAGGTTTCAAATTCAATCAGTTTGCATACTTTCTATTTGTTTGCACAAATGAGGGTGTATGACTGGAAGAGACACTTAGGCTTGAAGAGAGAGGAAAAAACCCTGAAATGATCCGTCTCTTAGCTTTTAGAAAGACAGACTGTTCCAATTTAAATCCATTCTCTTCACATCTTGGTGTTAGCAGCATGTCAAGATTTAAACAAATCAACATTATGGATGTGTGTTTGTGTGTGTGTGTGTGTGTGTGTGTGTATGTGTGTGTGTGTGTGTGTGTGCAGTATATGCTCAAGTACAAATGCATTTACAGGTTACGTGCCTATGCAACACACACACATGCACATGCACATACAGCCTTGTTAAGCCCATTCTGTCCACAGTCCGTTTTCATGCTAATTCCCTGAGCAAGGCCCCAGCTCTATGCAACTATCAGCCATCCCCCTGGATCAAACACAGGAGGGGGAGATCTGAGTGACACACACTCACTCTCTAATGCTCCATTTTCCCTCCTCACCGGGAGAAAATCTCCACAAAGACAAGTTTTTCTTTTAATGTAATGTCTCTTTCTCTCTTCTTACCGCTCTCGTTTTCGTTCTCTGCCTCTGCCTCCCTGTCTGTCCATCAAATGTTGTTCGCGTGACTTATCTTATCTGCTGGATGTGTCAAAGAGTAAATCTGTTCGTGTTTATTTCAATTTTATTTAATCTCCGAGGACAGTAGTTGAATTCATAAAAAGCTTGTCTTTACACTAATAACTGACATGGAATTGAGGCTTGTAATTTTGAAGTGTAGTATTCATTAATCCTTAAGCAGTAGTATGTGTTCAGTAGATTTCTGGTGATATTCATGGTAGTAAATGCACAACTCCACGTGGTCTTTATTATGTTCCCTTTTTTTAAACTGGTATCTGAGCTACTAGTTTCACTGCATGTCTTCTTTGAGTCTGTCTGCATTGTTGTTCTTATAATGTGATTTTCTGTTGTAATGACCATGATAAGAACTGTTATGATGTTGACAGCACGGTACAGTAGCTTATTTGCGGTTGTCTGACTCATCGCCCACCTGTTCTGGTTGCTGGGAGTTGGAGCTGCCAACTTGTTAAATAGCGACGGCTAGCCCTCCCTGCTGAGATGTCCTGTTGTGAGATGGCTTACCAAAAATCTGTGGCTTCTGTCGTTCTGTCTCTCAGAAGGACGTTGTAGGTCTGACGACACTGAGAAAAGTTAAGTTAATTTCAGATTTAACATTTTACCTATGTTCATTCTTAAGCCAGCCAGTGTCAATACTGTAGGTGTCAGTGTAGTTAGTCATTTTACTACAGCTGAACAGTCGTGGCAACACACTTAGTAAAATGTGTTTTTTTTTTTATACCTGAAATACACTTTGTTAATAAACTATATATAAAGAGAGGGCACAATGTGACTATACTCTGCTTATGCCTACAATATAAGCCTGAAAACAGTAATGCAGTTCAGTTTGTAAAACAGTAAAAATATGGTGGTATTGCAGTAATTCAGAAATATTCTGGTTCTAAGATAATGGGTTGTCAGAAAGTTGCAATTCACTATTCATAATATTGCAGGGATTTAACCCTTGTAATGTACTCAGAAATCTCGCTTTTGGCCACACGGTGGCGCCATCTGATTGTGTATGATTTATGTGTTTTTCAATTGGCATTGCTGAGTGTATTTA
>JAODUG010069113.1:3568-13666 GCA_027564795.1 Aphredoderus sayanus
ACGTCACATGCTATTGTTGCCTTAATGGCCAACAGTAAGTGATTTATTATTACATCATCAAATATATATTCAACATATACACACACATTAGGATGCTTTCTCTTGGCCATGTATCAAAGTGTTTTTTTTTTATTACATTTTTGTATTCCCTTTAGTTGGTGGCTTCTTGTCTGGGCTGCCATTCAGCACTATTGCCAAGCATCATGGCTGGGAAATGGCCTTCTGGGTAGCAGAGATCACCTGTGCCATCACAACTGTTGGGTTCTTCCTTTTGCGCAATATCAGAACTAAGATGGGTCACGTTTCTAAGAAGGCTGACTAATCCATGCACCTCATGATCTGTGCAGCCAAAAAGGAAAACTAAATGCCTAGATTCAAACTACCTTGTGCATATTTTTTACTTATTTTTTTAATGTGTGAATAGCTTGCTGTCATACAACATATAGAAATGTACTTAAACAATAAACGGACAACACACATCCTTGGTCTTTCAACTTAGGGCACTCAGTTTTAAAGTTGTTGTACATTTCCTAGTTCATCCTGACTTCAATACAGTTAGCTCATACAGCAACTCAAAGTTCATATAGGACACTTTACAAATTTGATTTATTTAAGTATTTACAAAACATTTCATATTTACACTGGATCAATTCATTTTATAATAATAAAAGAAACCTCTACAACTTTAATTACAGTGTCACTGTATTTGTTACAATGATAATGCATTTATTTAGGTTATCCATGTCGATTCTAGTTCAGGATCCAGGTCCAAAGTTTCCTGCCTTCTCTGCAACCTCTAATGCACTCTTTAAATTCTGATCAAACAGTTCACACCTGGAAGTCACATGACAAATAATGTATGTCAACTATCATAACAGGCTACAATATCCATCATTAAGCAGGTATTTTAGTAAAATGTGAAGTAACAGGGTAGTGAGGGATATGCAATAGCTCACTCTTCATTGATGTACTGTATAATGAGGTGTTACTTGTTTTATCTGTGTGCGTCTGCATATTTGCCTTGCTTTTGTATTAACACCAGTAACACTAGCAGCCTAAAACAAATGTTCCTTTGTGAACAATAACGTGTATTTATCAAACGTTACCTGATAGGCATCTCCAGTGAATAGAAGGGGTTCTTAAGAGCAAAGTCTGAATAGATTTCATAAATCTTTTTCAGAAGTGTATCAATCCCAGACTGTCGAGGATCGGCCAGCACTATAAACTTAATCCCTAAAACAACAGGAAATAGATAGTAAGAGACGTGTCCATTTTTATCAAAATGATAATATGAATACTATGGACAACGGAGGACAATTAATCATCAATGATTGCTAACTTGATTGATTAAATTAAAAAAAAATTATTAAAAGTTTATCAGGACCCTTCTAAAGAGACCATATTTATACCACTAACCAGTTAATGTCTGGAAGCAATGTAGTTTGAAGACATCTGTTTCTAACATCTCAATCCCTGAACTGCCGACTTCAGGGGACAACTGTGAACCAATAGCGAACAGTCTGGGAATGTAACATAAAGGGCAGTTAATTTGTTGTAAAAGTATATTATATAATTTATATAGTTCATATTAAAGCAGCAGGTTATAATCTGTGCTACGTAAAAAGTACTTACGAGTGAAACATTGATGCCAGCATCAGCTTTTCATTCGAACTTAAACGAGCCCGTCCAAATCGAATGGAAACTGGATAATTTGAAGGATCTTTCAAAAATTCAATGGTGTCCTTACCATCTGCTGTGGTTTTGCCAACTACATCCACTCCATTGATTGACAACACTGCATGTCCCACTAGAACAAAAGCAAAACACTAAAACATCAGTCAACCCTGAGCATAATATTAATAAATAGGCTAAAGTATACCAATGAAAACTGTCCTAGAACTTGTCTAGGTAATCTTTATTCATATAGAAGATTCCATACTCAGTCTAAATTCAAAGTTAGTTCTTAAGGCACATAAGTACAAATAAAAAGACAATATAACTATGAAATGAATTCAGATAGTTTTAATAACTTGAATACTACACACACACACACACACACACACACACACACATACATACATACGCATAAACAGAATACAATATAAAAGGTTTAAAAGAAGAGCAGAATATTGCATTCCCAATTAATCACTCAACTAAAGGCCTTCGATAAAAACAAAGTTGGGGCACCTCTAGCATCAGTGAGTTTTTGCCGACCCAGCAAGTTGCTTGACGTAAGGTCAGAAGCAATGAAAAAGAAAAAGAAATTCACGACAGGAGAGCCGCAATGTTGACTCAATTGCTACAACCCATACAGTTCTCTTACCTCGGATTCCATCGCGTTGTCCAAACGATACAACGACCTTTTCATCGTGGATTTTAAGCACCAAGTCTAGTGGATAGCTAAACGTTTTCTCTGCCTCCGCTCTTGGGACAATATTGTCATATTGGTAAATTAAACCTCCAGCCTTATTTACTACATACACACTAAAGATCGCCATCTTTGCAGTGCATCGCCCAGCTGAGAGCTGACACATGTCAGGTGATCACAATTAAAGCATGCTGGAATAATAAATAAAAACACTGCACTCTTCATATAGGGTTTATGCAGTAATTATTTGTTTATTTATTTTTAGAAGTCAACTATTTACGATTTATTGTGAACTTATTAGGTAAAAATACGCATTTAACTACTTAACCTTAATAAACTCCAATACCCATAATACACAGGCAACACATCCGCATGTACGGGTTTTCTAAGGGGCTTGCGAAAGGGCCTACTTCCTTTCACTCCGACATCTTGACGAGGAAACATGGTGAGGAAGAAAATCTGCGCTCTTCTTTAATAAAAATGTTTAAAAATTACGCACTTCCCTCTTGAGCACAGACTATAATTATTCGGCATGTTCAATAGGCCTGAAATATTAAAATACACTATGTCGAGTGAGCTGATGAAGCAGTTAATCTTATGTTCATATTGTTAGCAGCTAGGTAGTATGCTAATACGTTCACCATGCTTTCATCCTGCTTGGTGCTCGCTTACAGGATCGGACATTATTAACATTCACATAATTGTACAAAGTGTGGCCACATATCTGTGCAATTCTCCAGTCCTTCGGTTTTACCTTCGGTACTGATTCATTAGGACACTCTGAAAATAACGGGGTTCGTTTAATACATTGTTACTGTAAGTCCGACTAAATGCAGCATGGGCCTTGATGTTAGCCAGATAGTATATTGACTGCAATAGTTACTAGTTTACTTTGTTATGTAGCCAAACCCAATCTCCTATTTAACTGTTAAATGCGTCATGTTCTTCTGTGACCTAACATTATCTGGATGTAACCGCTATGCTTTATGAATCTCATTCTGTTCTAGCCTCCCAAGCAAGACAAGAAAAAGGACTCTGGGAAGTCCAAAAAGGACAAGGACCCAGTTAACAAATCTGGAGGCAAAGCCAAGAAGAAGGTATGTTTCTGACTGACAGCAGGTAATGCATCTTGACAGTAAAAACAACTTCAGATGCAAGTCTAGAACAAAGTACCTGTAATCTATAGAGATCTTTCTTACAATATTGTTGATACAGCACAAATTGAAACATGTCATTCATTTTAATCCTAGAAATCAATTACTGAAACCATATGTTCTCTTTTCTGAGCAGAAGTGGTCCAAGGGAAAGGTTAGGGATAAGCTCAACAACCTGGTCCTTTTTGATAAGGCAACCTATGAGAAGTTGTACAAGGAAGTCCCCAACTACAAACTCATCACACCTGCAGTTGTCTCAGAGAGACTGAAGATTCGTGGCTCTCTGGCCAGGAACGCCCTTCAGGAACTTCTTTCCAAAGGTGACTGGCAACTGCTTTCAGCTCTGAGGTTAAATGTGGAGTCGATTATTGTAATAGTTTTGTAAAACTTAAAATATCCTCGCGCTCTTCTAGCTGTCTGTCCTGTGTGCACGCTGATAGAAACTTGTTTCTACACCGCCCTGTCTCTGTAAACAAAGTGGTGCAGACCACACCACTCCTTCCTAGCTGTGGCAATGCGTAGCCAATGTGGGGGTGGGGCTTCTGAGTGAGCACCCTATGGATTTGAAAGATGAGGTGTTTTCGGGTTTAGATGTATAACTCGCCAGCATTGCTGACCCCACCTTCTTAACCCTCATGATGTCCTCCGGGTCAAAGTGACTCAAATCACTAGCTCTTTGTGGCAGATAGAAGGCGCTAAACCTAATTTTACATCTTACAGACATGATGCACTGTTGGCACAGCAAGGTGTTTGAAACCTTAGGACAGCAGGAGGGTTGATGAGTACAAAAAACACATACATGAAGAAATAAATACACATACCAGTGACAATAAAAACCACACAATCATACACCATCAGATGGTGCCCTGAGGTGGCATAATTCAATAAAATTAAAGATATCATGAGGGTTAAATGAATTTTTTATTTGTGCCATTTAGCCCTCCTGTTGTCCTCGGGTTTCAAACCTGCACTTTGCTGTGCCAGCAGTGCACATTTGTGTGTTTAAGCTGTATAATTAGGTTAGCGCCTCCTATCTGCCACAAAGAGCTAGTGATTTGGGTCATTTTGAGCCGGAGGACATAATGTGGGTTAAAGATCTGTATCCACACAAATGATTATCCCAGGGGAAAAGAGCCTTCATCTCTGAACTGTCTAGGCTCGTTGCTAAACATGACCACACAACATTTTATAGTTACATTTTTGTTGACAGAAATTAATCTGCTCCGGTAGCATGTTATGTGTGGGGAAAACAGAACTTTCTTTTTGGCTTTAATTATTTTTAACGGCAACTTCGTTATAGTTGTTAAAGTTGATTATTGAATCAACTCCTATTCGATCATGTAGCACTTTGAGATTTATTTTAATTTATAGTGTTACAAATAAAATGTATTATTAAACCAGTCACTTGAGCTTGGTAGCAAGTGATAGTAGCTATAGTAGTTAACGTATAATTAATAAATACATCTGTAAAGATGACACCCTGAAGCAGAACTTAACCTTGGTGTTTACAGCTTTCGGACATCAATTCCTAGTAGTCTAGGGAGGAGAATTCAATCACAGCCTTAATGTCTCACTTGCTTTGTAACATGTCATGCTTGACTCTTTTCAGGCATGATCAAACTGGTGTCCAAACACAGAGCACAGCTTATCTACACACGTAACACAAAGGGAGGAGATGAAGAAGTACCAGCTGAGAAGGCATAAACAGGTACCATTAGTTAAATGGGAATAACTTAATGTTGATAATGCAGGGTTATTTCATGTTTGTTATGCTAATCTGTACTATATTGTTTTTGTCTTTCAGGTTGTGCTGTTTTGTTTTCTTGGATATTTGTAATGAAAGACAAATAAAGAAGAAAATACAAATTACCTCTGGATGCTTTTGTGTTCACTATACAGTTGTCCCTCACTCGTCCCCCAACATGCTTATGGTTATTACACCAGGGATTTTAATCTTGAAATATCAATTTAAAATGTACATTGAGCACCCATTATGTCCTGTGTTTTTGCAGCAACACATTTCCCATCCTGAAATGTAAAAGTTGTATTTTTCAAATGTGCGGCGGTAGTATAGCTTGAAGTGGAAGTTATTCTGGGGAAAATATGCCAAAAATCTATATCACAATCTACCTTTAGAAATTAACGTCTGAAGTAGTAATGTATCGTGTATCCCATTATGTTTTGTCTGAAGTGAGGCTCTGCACATCCTACAAAGATGGTGGAGCATGTACACGATGCTGTTACTATCTCAGAACCCTGTCTTGTAAGGGCAAGTAATTCACTCATACTTGGGTTTATATTTAAATAATTTTGAAGATATATCTTCTGTCAAATGATATCAATGCTTTGACCATAGGCAGTTTATTGCCATTGATTTAGTGAGTGCCTTCACTGGCAAAAATAATTTTTCATTCTTTGGTGAGGAAAGTTTTGGAATGCATTGTAATGAAATCTCTCAGCTGTACCTTTCTTGTTAGTGCCATCTCAAGACGCAATTTGCCAATGCCAAATCCTGAATATAGTGCCTACAAGAACATTGTCACAATTTTCCCATGAATTACTGGTGTTGAAATGCATGTTACTTTGAAAGCCTCATCTCCCTACACAAGTTTCCATTGTATTATAAGATACAGTAGTATTGATCTTATAATGCAATGGAACACTTTACTGCTGTAGCCTATATCTGACAGTAATCTGGGTCAGAATATAACAAAATGTGCCAAATGGTAAATTCTGGCATTATAGATGTGTAATATGTTAATCAATGCAAAGCCTCCATGTAGAACAATTTTACAATTGCCTTGAGCAAACTACATCCATTTCATATGTTGCTACTGTACATGTCCTACTGGCTGTGACATGGAGAGGCTATCTGAAGTCTGGGTTTACCTAGATGTTGAGAGCAATGACTACTTAACCCTCACAATGTACTCAAAAATATCGTATTTGGCCACACGGCGGCGCCATCTGATTGTGTATGATCTGTTTTTCAATTGGCGTTGTGTATTTATTTCTTTATGTATTTGTTTTTTTTGTTTCTTTTCCCCCTTCTGTTGTCCTTGGGTTTCAAACACACCTTGTTGTACCAGCAGTGCACATAATGTGTGTAAGCTGTAGAACTAGGTTTAGCGCCTTCTATCTGCCACAAAGAGATAGTGATTTGGGTCATTTTGACCCAGAGGACATTACGAGGGTTAAATTAGACTTGACTGGAGCCTTGGGATGAGCAGCCAGTGATTTACTGGTGACAGTTAAAGGGCAGAAACCAGGTTCTATTTAAAGTAGAAATTTCACTGGGTGACACTCAATCACAACATTCTCTTCTTTATTTCTCCTCGTACAACTCCTACTATACTACCTAATCAAAGGTGGGTGCACTTCGACTGAAGTCAGATGATGCAATGCCTTATTAGAGTGTGAGCGCCGTCTTGTGGAGACTAGTTGAGGCACACTGCTAAATTTATGGCACGCAGCTGTTGAGTGGCTGACAGACGCAGCTGCTGCTTCTAGAAGTGCTCACACAATCTCTGCCCTTCCACAGAGAGGACTGTTGTGCTCCAGCACGTCAAGGTAGGCAATGCACGACATTTTGCTCCTATTCTCTGACATTTTTACTTAGTTGGAAAAGTTGTTCATAATCTAAACTTAGTGTGGCTATTTTTCTCCAGGTATTTCCTGTTTATTGGTTAATATATGGTTTATTGGAAAGGATTTTGGCAGCAAGCTGGTTAACATTTGTATCATACATATTACATAGTCAGAATATATTCTAGTCTCCTGCAAAACTTGTGTTTTTTCTTTCTTTTTTTACTGTTCTATGCGGTTTGTTTCTGTCCTATTGGTCTCTTAAATTTAGTTCGCAATGCAATGCACTATTTATAGAGTCAGAAGCATTACAGCAGTGTGTAGCAACTGACCAGACAGACCGATGGACAGGAACTTGTAGGAGCAGCAAGCTTGGCTTTACTGCTATATCCGAGCTCTTTTGGGTACTGCTGTGTTTTCATTAAATCTTTACAACAAAGTGTCACAATTGGCCATAAAGAACGGACATGCTTCATATAGGCATACTTTCAGCTACGGTAGTTTTATTTTTTCGTGTTTTATTTTTTTACTTTTTGCAATGCTCCGTTTAAAGTTCAGCTGACATTAGGTCAAGTAAAGCTGTGGCTCAGAGAGGAGCAATTTCAGGAAAACGATTAACATATTTAGAGTTTGGAACAGATCATTACAGTTAGTGTGCCCACTGACAGATAGCATTAGTAAAATATCTACCCAACCCAAGATATCCTCACCATCTAAATTGTAAAATGTTTTTATCTAATCCCAACAACATTAAAAGCTATTTTTGCAACAAAAACTTGACTTACTTTGCGTTAATAATATATGAATGGTAGTTAAATTCATTTGTCAGTAACCTTAAATACCTTTTATAAAACCTGCAACACCTGTGTTTTGTTAGTTGTATGGTCACATATTTTTGATCATAGCTCCCATAAATTGTGGATTTTCTCCCTGGCACTCTAGCCGCAAGGCTGCTCAAAGATTGTTTATTTCGGTTGCTATGGAAAGCTCTGTGGCACTAAGAAACCGGAGCAGGGAGAAAGCTTTAAAGATTCAGCCTCAAGCTGCTGCTTGGCCTTCTGCTCTGGCATAATGCTAGATGTCCCTTAGTGCTCTCATTTATTTTAACTGAATCAGATTGGAACAAATTCATTAAAACCATAACTTACTCAGAGCTCCTTTTAGGTTGTCTGTTCAGTCATACTGCATGGTGTTACATATCTGGTTTACAAAGTTATAGTTGTCAAGTACAAAACCGGAATGTATTTAAGTAACTTTGTTATTTTTCATAAACTAGGTTGAAGGCTAAATGGAAACTGCAGTATAATAGTTGAAGCACACTTTAATAGCTCACAATGAAGGTCTGCATGGAAAACTGTTGCTGTGATTCCATTCGTCATGATGACTCACTCCAAAGTAAGATTAATGAACATAAAGTAGAGATATGGACAAAGCCAAAAAATCCAGTCTGTATAAAAATCTGGTCCTTATCTTTTCTCTCCCTGTCCCTATCCCTTTATAAGTAGTTAGGTGAAGCTTTTCTGGGCAAAACTAATTTGTTTGGTTGTGAAATAAAGCTATTCATCATGGCTGGGCTTTGAGCCCATATGTCAAGTCCTGCGGTGAGCTTGGTTTTGTGGGAGAGATACACTTCATGCCAACATGCCTGTTCCTTGTCTTTGCTGCATACAACAGGAAGGTAGCTCTTTGTGGCCATGGCAACTACTCCTTTATCAACTTTGCTCTGTTAACAGCAGAGCAACTTTACTCCACTGTCCCCTGCTGTGGTTGCTAAAGATGTACTCTCTTATGGTAGGATCATACTTTTTAGGAGTCACCTAAATCCCAAACATTGTACTCTGATTATCTCAAGGAAGACTTGCTGTTCACTCTGGAAAGAGGCCCCATAAACTTGACTGAAACCATGTGTACTCTAGCAATAAGATCACAGCATCTATGTACGAACGACCAGAGCCTGGTCCCTGGAAGCCATGGATTACACTGAGACACCGTAGGTGCACATTTGTTTAGATACGTTTAGTTATCAAGTAAAAAGTGTGGCTTAAAGCTTGATGAATGGTGGCTTTGAGAAAGGCTGTTTATGTAAATAATGTATTTTCTTCCAACATCTTCTTATTTCTTAATTTATTTTCTGTTTGAGATCATAAAAAACATTCTGGATGTTATTTGAGACTGTACAGCTCTGGATACATAATGCATCGGTTTCTCTGGGATTAGTAAACATAAAAATGTGTATATACTGCAAACTTGATATAATTAATTAAAATACATAATTTTATTAAAGTATTTTATATTAAATGGTGCTTCCTTTTTTTTCTAGTAAGTAGTAACTGAATCCCGAGCTGATAATTGCACACTTTGCATGTTTTATTGCTGAGCTCCTCTGTTCTTTGTCTTCATATCCAGGCTAGCCACATGAAGCATTTGTTTTGGTTTGAGATGCTGGTGACACTACAGTAGTAGTAGAAAGTCCACATGCGGTCCACTTTAAAATAATTTGCATTGGTCCAGAGCCTTGAGGACTAATCTCGAGTGGACAGATGGGGCAACAGGCCATGTCTTCAGAGAGCATCTTATGCCTTTAGGCAATATCATGTAATAATGATTTAGTAATTGGCATTATCCCTTTATAGCCATCAGTGTTGTTCAGCTCACAGTGGGTCATTTTGTGGTTAGGCCAGATATCCACTCCAGTACACAAGCTCATAGACTACACACTATAGACCTACACACTGGGAAAGAGTTGGCGAAGAGGTTCAGTATTGTAGTGTTCTTCCCTCGTAATGTCCTCTGGGACAAAATGACCCGCATCACTAGGTCTTTGTGGCAGATAGAAGGCGCTAAACCTAATTCTACAGCTTAAGCAGACATATGATGTGCACTGCTGGCACAACAAGATGTGACTTTTAAACCTGAGGACAACAACAGGGTTAAAAGGCACAAAAAACAACCTAAATGCATAAAGAAATAATTAATAAAGAAATAAATACA
>JAODUG010069124.1:0-13666 GCA_027564795.1 Aphredoderus sayanus
AAACAAACCATCTTTGGTTAAAAAGAAAGGTCTTCCACTCCACTTACGCAGTGAAGCCATTAATCATGTGGGCATATTTGAGGATGACCAAGTCTAACCAGCCACAACGACGCTTTCTTCCTGTGGTGACGCCAACCTCATGGCCTCTTGTCTGTAGAAGTTCACCCACCTCCTACAGAAAAACACAACGGGCTAACCTTACTCTGTATACATGCATGTATGTTTGTTGTGGGGAAATTGATTTTATTGCATAATGTATATTTTCAAAGGTGTGGACATTCAGTCAAAACATTTTGATCGGAGTCCATGTGGCCAGTTTTCGTGCTAAGTAATGATATCCAGGGTCAAACAAATCACAGCTCTCAGAGTCTATCTTGAACCTGGTCTCTAGCCCTAAATTTATCCCCTGAACATGTGACCTGCATTTGAAGTAAAGGGTGTTTGAGCATGTCTGTCACAAATTTTGACAGCTGCACATAGCCACTAAATGTCTCTCACACCACACCAGTCACATGAACATAAGCACACTCATACATATCCATATCCATATTGATGGGTTACATAACCAGTCTTCAGTGCTTCATGATACAATATAAAGGTCACATAAATAAAGGAAAGCTGAGCTGTCCTGCAATAACCTGTACTGTATGTTTACTAAAGAGCACAATTCAAATTGTTCTCACATTGAGTTGTTCTGTGGGAAAGGCGCCGATCCCCACCCTGGTGGTGTAAGCCTTTGATACACCAAAGACATCACCGATATTTAGAGGCGGGATGCCAAGACCAGTGCACGCACCACCCACAGTGCAGTTTGATGATGTCACAAAGGGGTATGTGCCTGGAGGGAGGAGTGCATTCCATTACGATCCACAACTTCATAACAGTCCAAAACTTCAAACCCAATTTATAAATGTGAATTATTCATGAAAAGACAAATCATCTAATCATTGGTAAGCACACCAAAGTCAATGTCGAGCAGAGCAGCATTGGCCCCTTCAACCAGAATTCTCTTTGGGGGTCCATGAATTGCTTCGTACATGTAATAGACCCCATCTCTCACCATCGGCCGCAATCTCTCAGCATAGTCCTACAATATTGCAATGAGAACAACAAGGCCTTTTTAGAATATTATGGTAATACTCAAAACACATTTGGTATTTTCCAAGCTGCATTGCACTGCTGCATTGCACTTGGTGTGACAGCCTCACACCAAGATTACAATTACCTTGAGTTTTTTCAGTTGGTCCTCAACATCAACTGTTAAGGATGGATACATGGATTGATAGTGCTGAACAAGGTTCTTGAATCTGTAAGAATCCCCACATCACATGAATCATGGCTTCTAGTAGCAAGAGTGTGTAAACAATGAATACACTTATTCCTACCTGGCAGAGAACTCCTTGAAGTCACCCAGTAGATCACACACACGTAGGCCAGTGCGAGCTGCCTTGCTGGCATAAGTGGGTCCAATGCCCTTTTTGGTTGTTCCAATGCTGATCATTTGAAACACACAACGAAAACAGTTAATTTTAACGTGTCAATATTTACAGATTATCTCATCATTCATCCTTCATTTGTTTCTTTAAATTCATTCGTTTCTAAGGAAATTATTATTCTACCATCAGCCCCACGCTACCCTTACTTCTTCCCTTCTTGTGCTTGTCTTTGTGTTTCTTGAAGGCCATCAACCACCTGGTGGAAATCAAACACTGATGGAAAACATTAAAAATAGTCCAACGAACAACATACTGTTTAACTAACTTAAAGGGCATGACACTAAAACCGTTATTTCTGAATTGCCACAAGATATCTATGAACATGCAGTAGGGTACTTACCAAGGTGAGCTCTGTCTGAGACAATCAGTCTCTTGTCCCAGCCTTTGAGACCTGGTCGCAGAATGGAAGGAAACATATTCTGTCTTGCATCAAACTAACACAATATGGATTATGTGTATGCATATACTACTGTTAAAACCGTTGAAAGAAAAGCTCATTTTATGTCCACAACATCATATTGATCAGAAACAGTGTCGACATTGTAAATTACTTTTGTAGCTGCTGGAAATGTCTGATTTTGAATTGAATATCTGCACAGGTATACAGGCATATGGAATTATGTTTCTGACAAAATACCTTTCTTCTCATTTTTATCGCCCTCTTCGAACAAGCCAGGTAAATGTATGACTACACCATTACCTGTAAGAGCAGGAAGAAGGTATCTGTCATTGAAGTGACTGTCATACACCAACACTAGTACTGTACGTACAGTAGTCACAGCATAGTATGCTAGTGCTACAAATTCTTACCAATGAGAGATATACTCTTCGGATTGATGATTCCACTGGGGAGAAGGTGGAAGTCATATTCCTTCCCTTCCACTACCACTGTGTGACCTGCATTGTTACCCCCCTAAAATATAATAAACATTCAGATGCTGTTCTGGTAATCCTTTCAGACAAATGTGTAACAACATGAGCACATACCGTTGAATACACCATTTAATATCACAGAAGAAATCCCATTTGATGTTATTTTGGTTAGTGGTGGGATAGACTCAAGCTGTCTAGCGCCTATTTTAACAGACTTGGCTGATATTGGTGGACCTTCCACTGCGTTCTCTCTGGCTAAGACCTGGCCTTCTCACATGTCAAACCACCCTGGGAATGTGACCTCGCCACAGTCCACCGGGTGGGGCTAGCAGGCCTCCAGAACACAGGGTGCTGGGCCTAACTGTCAGTAAATGAGTACCTCATAATAACTGTGGGGTGTTCTTACAGTGTTCAGTCTGTTTGCTGCTGGTTTCTGGGCAGATTTATATACAGTTCCTGTCCAGCTTGATTGGACAGGAAAGGGTGGTTCTGTTTGACAACCTATGCCTAAGCTTGTATCTACCTACTTGTATCTGACTGACTTATTTATCATTTAACTCACCGTTCACCTTTTTGATAGCATTATCTGTTTACCCTTTGCATTTCCAATGGATATCACTGATTTATTGACTGTATTCTTAGTGTTTTACTGAGTTTAAAAGGTCAGGTAGAACATGTTTACCCTATATATAGCAAGATAAAATCATTGTAGGTAATTTGTTAACCACTTGACAAAGTCAACTGCTTGATAATGGATTAGCCTATAACATTTGCTATAACATTATTTTCTTAATGCCCATTAAAAACAGCTTGCTTGGACCACCTCAGTATTTTCACTACTTAGCACCTGTTGTACTGTAGGCTACCCTGCCAATCGTGAGTTTCCATTGCGTTTCTGCAAACCTCTCTAATTTATAGGCGTAATAGTCTAAGAGACTGTCGATGTAGAGAATCCACATATTTACCTGACATCTGCAAACCATGTCTGCTTCAGTCGCGAGCAAGTCAACGACTTTTCCTTTGCCTTCATCTCCCCATTGCGCACCAAGAACCACCGTTACTTTGTTCCCTGTGTCGTTCCGTGGTCGCTTCAAAGTCGTCGCGACAGGTTGATTCGTGTAGCTTTTGTGATCTTTGGCCGACCAGGTGAGTGACATGTTGCCTTCGGCTGTTCGTCTGAAGCAAACTAAAGCGTGTCCAAGAGTGGAAATGCCATATCTGTAACTTCATAGTCAATGATGTCAGAGCCAGACGCGCTTTGCGTATTTATTTGAGGAGCTGGACTAGCGCAAAAATGGTCTTCAAGGCTGTTTTTGTCCATATTGTCCGTATAGACAACAGGCAGCCAATACTGTATACTGTTGCCTATACTGGTGACGTTAACAAATACATTAAATTAGTTAACTGACTTTTATTAAGGCATAACATCACAAGTTGGTAGGCATTATCTATTGTAGACCAGTTTTACCCATATGTTAAAGATTATTTTGTTAACACAAATTACATTCAGTGGCATATCCGTCATATAGTTTCTTTAAATAAGTGTAAAATTCAAGGGCAATTCTTCTTGCAGCCACCAAACACTGCACGTCTGTGTGTGACGTTCAATATAGCCTCTAGCCTCATAAAACATTGTACAATCATACAAAACAACATATAAAGCATATTACCCACTTCAAATATGTACTAGTCAAAAATATCACTCATCCTCATATACAAGTGACATCAGTAGCCAAAGTGTCTGGAGCCTTACAAAATACAAGCCTTTTCATTACTGTGATTTTTTTTTTTTTTTTTGCAAGGGGCTGGAAGACCATTTACTTGAAACAGTCAATATAAATACTGTATTGTATTGTAGTTCATATATGTCAGAAAAGCAGCATGGGATTAATTGCTCAATTCTTTCTTTTTCCTCTTGCTTTTCTTTTCCTGGAATCACCTAGGAAAACAAAAACTAAAATGATTAGAATGAAAGGATCAGTAACAGTATGTAGACATCTTAACCCATCCATTCATTTACCATCAGTGTTAAAACAAAAACCAGAGCCTCAAGCAGTACTTGTATGAGATAGATATAGATATATATATATATATATATATATATATATATCTAACTATCACTATATAAAAACCATAGCAAGGGAGGGAGAGAACAGTTGATTATATGCTGAGAGTGAAGTTAGTAATAAAAAAAATAGTTTTAATGTAGAGGTTTCATTATAACCAGATCATTAAGAACGCACATGTTGTTATGCAATGTTAATAGGTTAACCATCTATTATGGACTGGATGTCCTTATGACATGGATGACAAGTATGTAGAAAAACAAAGTAGCCTACTAATGACACAAAGCCTGAAGTTGGAAAGGTCAATAGAATCTGACAAGTTTAAGACACTTTTTTAAACATAAAGACAAAGTGGACAACTTGGACAAGACCATTTAAACCATGTTCCTTAGATCCACAACTGATGTTATTTGACAAAGATTCTGAAGAGGTTAGATTTATTACATTCCTGCTAGTGGGCCATCTCTGACACATAACATACCTCACTGCAACACACAGCCTTTTTTATGTTTGGTTTGTCCATTTCCATTGTTACCTTGTGTTTTAGAGAGGCAAAATGGAGACAACTGAAACAAACTGACTATCATAAAATAATGTGATAATGACGCTGCATTAAAATACATAATTTACTCAAACTTAAAATTAAACATGACAAACACTCACAATATAAAAATATAAAATGTAACATATAATAAAAACAATGCAATTAAGGATGTCCCTTTAAAACACATTAAAATAGCTTTCCCAATACGATCTTTATTTGAGGTAATGATTTGATTACCTTCATGACTCTTCTTTTTGTTTCGTTTAAACAGTTTCTGACTTTTTGGCTCAGGGTTAACTGTAGCAGATGCAGGTAGCCCTTCTGATACCGACGATGACACTGGCTCCTTTGAATCAAGGCCGTCTGGTACATCATATTTCTGCAGGCTCTCACAAACTGGTGTTACTGAATTATTGTATTTAGGCTCTGTGGTTCTGCTGCTGTCAATCTCATCCATCCCAGAGCGTTTTCCTTTCATGGTTTCCTGCCGCATTGTAACAAGATTGTTGTTGTTCACCGTCTCGTTGCACTTGAGGTGTTTGGTAATGTGGCTGCTGTTGTCCAACATAGCATCTAAGGGGACACATTGCTGACAAACCCCTCCCACCTCTGACTCCTTCAGACTGCTCCGCAGGGTCTCATGGGGCTGCCTGTTCCGAAATGACACAGGTTCCTTCAAAGTGTCCGTCGTAAGGGCTGATCCATCCTGATGGGGAACCTGTGTCGAAGCTCTGGTTGCTTGGGGTGTGGTGGCCCTCAGCTCCTCTGCCTGCCCCGTACTGCTCCACAGCCTCTCTTGGGACTGCCCATTCGGCGATGAGACAGGACTTTCTAAGGCTGCTTTTGGGCCTTGTTGAAGTACGTTGGCTGCCAAGGCTGATCCGTCTTGACGGGGAGCCTGTGCTCCAGGTTCTGTGGGCCGAGCGATCCCTCCATCTTCGGTGGCCATGCGCTCCTCTTTCTGAGGCTTGATGGCTTCTGGCACCAAGGCTTTGACTTCTTCTTTTACATGTCGGGCACCGGATTCTACTGGGCAGAAGGGAGCACAGTTAGCAGCAAAATGAAGAGTGCGTACACTGAACGCCATTACATTTCTGTTATAACACTGCAATGGCATGCAGTGTGGAACAGGGACTGCATGGTGAGGTACAGCAATGGCGTTAACACTACAGATGGATGGACGAGCGAACAGATGGACAGCAGGTGTGCAGAAGCACAACTAAAGCAGCTGTATGGCTCTGTTATGCGGATACGGTCGGAGCTGAGAGATGCGGGAGGAGACCACACTCTCTTGTCCTTACCAGGTGGGCTGGTATCCCTACGTATTTCACTAGAGGTGAAGCTTGCCGAATCGCACCTGGGCCGCGTCTTCCTGAGGGTAAAACCTTTCCTGATATCAGCCAGAAGATGGTCAATGATGCAGCCATCATTCTGTGGTGGAAGGCCTCGCTTAACTGTTGACAGAGGGTAGAGAAAGGATTTACAGTAGGTCACTTTAGCTTGCCTATGGCAATCACTTCCTAATTGTATGGAAAACACACACTGGTTCATTATAAAAACAGCTAAACCTAGGAGAAGAGGGAGAGGCAACTCACTTATTTGTCCATTTTCACCCTTCTGCCTTTTGGACTCCTCCTCTGCCAGCTGCTTCTTTCTTTTCTCAGCCTTGGCTGCCAGTTCTTTTCTGGTTTTGTTTTCCTGGCAGCAAGTACATGTTTGCCAATATAACGTGCAGCAAATGGTGACATTAACATCAAAGATACATTTGCCATTTTTAAAGACACTTGATGTATATTTCTCAAAACCGTCTTCATATAAAAGGTTTGACCGACAATTATTACAGCAGACTAGCACAGGGGTTGCTTCATGTCTAGTCCTAGTCCTGTCCTAGAGTATATCATTTATCCATATCTGACTATAAAACCATGCCACCAATGCAAATCGATGCACAGCTCACAATGTAGAGAATGGCGAGGACACTCATGCAGTAACTTAACATCCGAGAGGTTGACCTTTCTGACCTTTAGGGCCTTGATGAAGAGTCCTCGAAAAGTCTTGATGGTAACAAAAAGTTCCTCAAGAGAAAACTGACCCGCATCCTCACACAAGTACAGTGCCAGGTCATTCCTTGTTTTCTCAATTTCAGAGAACTGCTTCTCCAATGCTTGGCATGCATTCAGACTTTCCTAGAGTAGAGTAAAAGGCAAGGCATTTGGGGACTTCAGAATCTTGATATTGTGTTATTTCAGGCTGTGTTAAAAGACGAGGCAGAGAATTTCACATCACCTTAATGACTTCTGCGTATTGCTGCTTTACATCGTCTAGGGAGGTGGATATCTTGTTTGCAGTATCAGTCAGTCGTTTCAGTAGTGCACTGGCTTCAGACCGACTGGACTCGAGGTTAACACTAAAGATGAAAAAGGTAACTTTTGAAAGTGGTCTTGTTCCGGTCAATTCATTTATTATTGAGGACCAACAGTTAGAGTAGGTACCTTGCTGCTTTTTCACAGATCTCTATATCGTCTGGCAATGCTAAGAGCTCAGGGTGATTCAGCTCCGCTTCCTGTACAAAAGAAGCCCCATATAGAGTTATTACTTTTATTATTTAGAAAATACTTTCAGGAAATAGGGGGTTGCTGTGAGTACGGTAATTACAGGGTACCTCTAGGATGTGATGAAGCAGTGTGATGCGGCTCTTGTTGGCTTTGGTCTCTGTAAGTTTTAGTAGCGAGCTGATCTTGAAGCCTTCTGCATTCCCCGTGTGACTTCCCTGGGAGAAGAAGATAAACAGTTAGCTAAGGAGGAGAGTTCGGCCTTATTGTCAATGTGAGTGACATTCTTTAGAGGGGAGTTGCTCTTACATAGTTGAGGAAGTTTCCCACATCCAGGATAAGCCTGCAGAAACTTGGCATGAGAGTGCTCACTCTCAGAGCTAAAAAAACAAAAATAATAGTTAGCATAGATTATCAATTATTCAGTGAAATAGTTTTCACTGAGACATAAATAGTTTCACTTTTTCCATATATGTACACACTCACACAAAAGTGGCCATAATCCGTAGTGCTAAAAACTAGAGGGTGAGGGTCATCTTCTATTGAAAGGTTTACTTTATGCCATGCATCATCTACGCGAGAACTTTAAACAAGGAATCAGGGCCAGCACTGGAATATGTAAAGTGTGTTTATACAGTAGAGGCTGCTACACACTTACACTGGCAGGCCAACTCCACCAACTGGGCTTTAGGTTTGAGCATGTCCAGTACCGAGGCAGTCTCTTCACACAACAGCATGCACTCAATCCTCAGCTGATAACTGGGGAAACAGGCCAGGTGGACAAAGATCAAAGTATTCACAGGAGGTGGAAGAGCACTATTGACACAGTAACTTAGCACACAGTGAGAAATCGATTTGACAAGGCATTGGGACAGATAAGGAAAGATATTTACCAAGGGACAGCAAGCAGTGATATGTAGAAACGATCTACATTTTCCAACTTGTCTTTCTCTCCTTGGAAGGACTTCAAGTTTTCTATCTAAATAGAGGCAGACAACAGTAAACAAGACTTCACCATGTGTAGCTGTAGCCAAATTGCTCGGCTTTCTCAACATGCAGAAAGTGCGAACCTCGTGTTTCTCTGGTAGTAGCTTCAGAAGCTGCTTCAGCACCTCCACATCAAATCTGGTTCGATCGCCACTCTGAACCATGGCAACAAAGTCTTCATGTGAGCTGAATGGAAGGGAGGAGGGTAAACTACAGAGTGCACAAATGGACCAACATGGTGGCTTGAAATAAAATAAATAAATAAATATCACCATTTGAACTGCTTCAAAAATATGTTGATATTCAGGTTTTTCTTTGGATCAATGAAGGAAATCTATTCCAAAAGGACAGGGTGGAAAGGTGCATTGATTACTCAGTGCTGGTAATGAGACAAGTTTGTCTTGTGACTGCTGTACAGCACCGAGATGCTGTGTGTGGAGTACCGGCCAAGCACACCTCTTTAGGCTCCTTCTTGACAGGAGCAGCTGTCCCCTTGTCTTTGTGCTCGGTCACCGGCAGACAGAACAGCTGCTCTATACTGCTGTAGTCCGGCTCACAAGGAGGCATGTCTTTCTGAGCCGAGGCCCACATGGACTGGCCATCTGCGTGCAAGTGTAAAAGGTCACCTTAACTGAGCTCCTGGTATTCCACTGTTTACGCAGAACTCTGCTCTAATTAATTCACTCATTACAATACATCTTAATACATTAAAAATACTTACGAGAAGATACTGAAATTACCTTACTTGATAATTTCATGGTTGGCCCACACTCACCAGTAACAGAACGGAGTTTCTGCCAGTTGAGCTTCTTCATCCTCAGGGTGGGGCAGGGGCCCGCCTTGGAAGGCGAAGAGCCGGGTGGGGCGAACCCCAGGCCCTGGCTGCTCTGGGCCACGATCGTGCCGGGGGGAGGGGGAGGAGGGGGAGGCATGCCCGGTAAGGGAGGCGGGGGAGGGGGGACACCGCCGCCGCCCATAAACCCCGGCGGGGGAGGCGGGGGTGGCGGGGGAGGCCCACCCGGACCGCAGGGCGGTGGTAAGGGAGGAGGCGGGGGAGGCCCGCCGACCCTCCCAGGCAGAGGTGGTGGGGGAGGAGGAGGAGGGGGAGGCGGTGGGCACCGGCTGGTGGCCGCAGGCGCTAGCCCACTCAAGCACGGCGGTAGTGGGGGAGGAGGGGGGGGAGGAGGGGGAGGAGGAGCAGAGCCGCCGGGCTGGTCCGTCTGGACGGCTTTGCTGGCCGTGCTGCGCGGCTGAGCGTCCACCTCGCTGCGGCCGGAGCTCTGGCCCTTGGAGGACGCCAGCCGCTGCATGGCCTTCTCACAGGAGTCCATCTGAGCTGAAACACCACACACACACACGCACGCACACACACACACACACACACACACACACACCACCCGTTCACGAGATGCGGACGCACGCTGGCTTTCAAGCTGCATTTGAATGCTAATTTAGCGAAAACACTTTTAAGATGTTTTAATATTGGCCTTATGCAATGTTGCACTGTGGACAACTTGGAGCTGGCGCTTCCACTTGGGGAGAACATGTGTTTGCTCACAGTCTTGGGCCAGCAGTATGGCTCTGTTTGTAAGGCTCTCCAGAGCCTGCCAGATGTCACAACGCTCTGGACCGAGTACCAACAAGGTCTGTAGGATGGAGAGTAGCTGGAGAGATGATGGAGAACTGCTCACCTACATGGACACATAAACGCACATACATTAGCATAAATGAGAGAACAGGTGTATTCAGTGTAAATATGAGGTTTCATTTCCATATACTGTACATCCACAGCATCTATGAAATAGAACACAATTGAAAATTATGTTCTGTTAGCATCAATCCACTATACCTTACTAACAAACATGTATGGAGGAACTACAGTAGAATAAAATACAGTATGGTGGAGGTTTATACAGTCCAGTAATGGCAATGTTTTTGACTCTTCACAACAATATACCATTTCTGATTGGCCCATTATATTAACATAGTTTTAAGTAACTGTAGCAGTAACATATCACACGACATATTGGGTTAATGGTGAAGAAGCAGTGCATGCAACAGGTCACAAGAGATCAATAATGCATTTACTGCACTGCGTGTTAGCTTGTACATTAAGCGAACACATTAAACATAAACCCATTAAATACTGCACAAAATAACCAAAAAGCAGCTTTCATTGTTGCAGTCCCTGAAGTGTGTAAACCTCTTGATCATCATATGGATGGGCAACTTATTTTGTTCTCAGAGAATAAGGTTCATGCTCACTTTGTTGAACAGTGTGGTGAAGACCTCCAAGTGATTGCTCATGTCAATGCCCCCATAGACTCGCAGAAGCTCATCTTCATCCTCAGCCATTGCCTCTTCAAAAGCCTCACATTGAATAATCAAGTCTTCATCCTCCTCCTCCCTGTAGAACACATAAACAGATTACTGTTGGTACACTAAGAGGAAGGCCTGTAGTCTTTGTATGGGCATGACTATTTGTTTACATTTTAGACATTATCATTGATTGGAAGACTGACATTTTGATACAAAACAAACAATGACTAGTGAAAACAACTGCTCACAAGGCTCACCTCAATTTGGGAAGAATATCAAGTAACTGCAGTCCTGCCAAACAACAACAATGTAATCAATTTAACAACTGTAAATTACTTTGAAAAACAAGATAATGGGGTAGATAATAATTCACAGAACAATGATTTAGATGTGATCATTAGAATTAAGTCACAGGTGTGGTAAGTACAAAATGGGAGTGGCCAATATTAAAAAACAGGTGGTAGGGGGGCCTTTTAAAGGCTTAGCAGAGACCATGGATCTTATTTTTTATACCTAAAATTACATATTCTTTAGTTGGTTTGCTAGTTAAGCCAATTTGTTATCATACAGTATACTGTATAAGGAATATACTGTACAAAGTTGTTTTCTCATGGCAGATATGTGTACAGGTATGTGAAATGAGGATAAATTATTTGGAAATATATATAAAGAAATATTAGCGATGCACACATTAATATCACCTGTATGAACATAGTTAAGGTTACATTTGAGGCATGCAGAGTATTCAGGTGTATATCTTGATGCAGCTGAGAATGAGGCCATCAGACCTATTCTTAGAGAGGCCCAGTGACAGATATATTTGTTATAGAGCTATTGCTGCTGGCCTAATTGCCACTCTCCAATTCCATGGAGTGTCACCATAACGGAAGTAAAATACATTACAGAATAGGCCCCTGTAATTTTATATTTACTTATTATCAACATAGCCTATAAAACAGTTGTTTTAGATGTTTAGAAAATGACAGTATTCTATGGTTTGCAAGATGTATGAATGTACAGTATAAGCTTTTATCTGCTGTTTGCTAGACATACAATATGGTACTTAATCCTCCCGCTGTCCTATGGGTTAAAATGACCCAGTGCACTATCTTTTTGTGCCAGCAGAAGTTTGAAACAGCGGGAGGGTTAAATTGCAGAAAAACAAAGAGAGCCATACCAATGAACTCATTTCTGATCTTATCTCTCTGCCTGAGGTCATCAGTTCCGAAGATGATCGAGTTGATGACACTGAGCAGGGTGACCATGTAAGGAACATTGTCTGTGGCCTGCAGCTCATTCATGATTACACTGAAGCGATATTGTCGAGTTTTCACACCCTAAAGATGAAGACTGATTCAGTGATACAGATATTGCTGACGATGACTACCTTTTGTGCATGAAAACCACCACTAGATGGCAATATTAAGGCATATATTTTAAAACAAATAATAAAGCAATCAGTCCTCATTACTATTACCAGCATGTCTATACCACTAAAACATCAATGCGATTTGCCAAGTCTTCCACTTGCCTTGTAGTGGTCCAGGGCATCCAGTGCCAAACGATAGCCCTCTGATGAGAACATGCTGAGGGCAGCAAACAGCTCAAACACCTGCTTCTTCACCATTATGTTGGATGTGTCCAAGGCTGTGGAACATGGAGAACACACGTATCACATATATAGTCCTCAGGAACAGAAGCACACTTATCTACTGTATGTTTAGACTACCAGAATGCTTTAATGTTAGTCAATACTATTTACACTTAGGTCTGAGACTCAGGACAGTCCTCCAGGACTGGGTTAGGCTGTTGGGCCTTAAATACGAGTGCATCATAGATGTTGGCTGGTTGAATCTAATAGCCACCAAATGAACACGAGGCCGAAATACAGTACATTCATATGGCTGATTGAAAGCTACACATGGTTATTTCTAAACTTGGTTAGAATAACTAATAACTTAAAGCGATGATGTAGACTATTTGCTGTTCAGTCATGTTTGTGAATAATGATCATGATGTATGAGCTATGCTGATGAATAAGCTACACGTGTTAAATGTTTCCTCACATCCTTACCAGTGGGATTTCTATTGGTAAATGTGCATTTCTGTTATTATCATAATACAATAATTAACATAATGAGACCTAATTAATGAACATGAATGGATCCCGTGTAGAGTATGTTGTGTCATTTCAAGTGACACAACAGCTCAGACAAAGCGTGAAAGCCGCCTGTCCCTCTCGGGCATGGCGAGGTGAATCGTACTCCACCTTGGGAAAGCTTGCGGATGTATCCCTCGTTCTCCACAATGAAGTGGATCCCTGTGGAGGAGTTCATCACGGCTCGTACGCAGCTAACGCAGGTGAGCTGCAGGAGGGCGTCGGCGATGCGCGAGCAGCCCCGGCCCGAGAGGCGGTCGAGGGCCTCCAGGAGGAGATCCAGCCCGCTCAGCTCCAGGAACTGGACCATCCATGCCTGGTCACTGCCCTCCAGGCGACGCTTCAGCCCAGAGTAGTTGACCACAGAGGGGACCTGCAGCAGCCTGATGCACAGCTCCGGGTCAGCGCTCTCCAGGTTGGCCTCCAGCTGCGTGTCTGAGTCCTGGGAGGAACCCAGGCGGCCCCTAACCGCCTCCCACTTCTTCTTCCCATCTGACTTGACCGACATGGTGGCTGGATGACTGTGAAAGACAAGTATGTCTCCAATAACAACAAAAAGTATATGACTATATATATGAGTGTATATATCCCTCATAATGTACTCAGAAATATAGTATTTAGCCACACGGCGGCGCCATCTGATTGTGTATGATTTGTGTGTTTTTCAATTG
>JAODUG010069144.1:0-13664 GCA_027564795.1 Aphredoderus sayanus
AGCAGATCGGCCTCTAGGGAATAGGTTTTATTATTTTCATGGCTTTTTACCTTGTTTTCTGTTGTTGATGTTATTTAATTTTGTTTAATATAATTTGTTCCCTTTGTCATTACTTTTTGAAATGTTTTTAACTGTAAAGCACATTGTGTATGAAAGGTGCTATACAAATAAAGTTTATTATTATTATTATTATTATTTAAAAAAGCAGCCCAGTCATTTCCTAAACCCAACCGGAAGTCGGCCATTTTGACGTTTTTGGGCAGTTTAAGAACAGTTACTTTAACGAACTGCTCCTGGTGATTTCATCTGAGTGAATTCAAACTTTTCCTGTGTGTTGTAAAGACCATAATTATTCAAAGTTGTACAATGATTGTTTGATAAAGAGCGTGTTGTCGGCATGGCATTGAAAATCTAAGATTCGCCATGAAACATCATTTTCATATAACTGCAGTGTACATGCTCACACATGCGGCAAACTGTACAACAGGGTTCCCCAATCCTGGTCTTGGAGGGCCACTACACTCTGCATGTTTTAGATGTCTCCCTGCTCCAACACATCCCCTTTTAAACAAATCTTATCAGGCTTCTGCAGAGTTTGATAACGACCCTTTCATGTGAATCAGGTGTGTTGGAGCAGGGAGACATCTAAAACATGCAGGACAGTGGCCCTCCAGGACCAGGATTGGGGAACCCTGCTGTACAGTCTTGTCAAATGTCCAACCCTGATGACACCCATAGGGCAATATTCACTCATAGTAATAGTGCCACCTACTGGAGACAGGAAATGTCAAGGTTTACACTGTGGGGTTCTGCTACTAGACAGTTTGCGACATCCTTTTCAATACTTTATCAGAATAGTCACAAGACATGGCTTATGGCATGTTATGGTCATTGTGAGTGTTAGTTCAACGGCCTGTCCATTGCTTGGCGGCAAAATCAAATCCTTCGCCATGACACATCAAATTGTTGTAGCTCCTCTGTACATTGTCGTATCTAAACCAAACTTTAATAGATTGATAAGTGTTCGGCCACGAACACATGTAGGTGCTAATATTAGCTTATAGTCACAGCGCCACCGCTGTGCAAGAGGAGAAAAGCCTTGTGTGACTTTTTAGGGGTCCAAGCACCGAATGTGCTGGAACCCTATTGTGAGTGTTCTGATTATTATTATTATTATTATTATTATTCTCCGCTAAAAGTGATTGCCCAGCCAAAACTGTAAGGGCCAGAAACATGAAACTTAACATGGTCACAAATTGCCCCCACTACTCAGACCCTTAAAACTGAGGTACTGTGCGCTGGAATAAACACTTATACCTTTTTGCATATATCTCAAAAACATCTTTTCATCACTGGTTTTCTGCTCTAAAAATGCTTCGCTTTTCCACCAATTCCCAGAAACTGAACGCAAAATCAAAATATACTAGTCTGTGACCTCTTATCCAAATCTCATGAAAATGTGTACACATCATCTACATACAATGGTAACAAATAGTTGTTTAAAGAATTTTGATACAACCCTCCATTCAGAAGTTATGCCTCAATCAACCTTGACAGATTTGCCCATAATTACTCATTGGCCTTAATCTTATTATCACATAAACAAAATTTTTTAGACACATACCAAATTTCATGAACTTTCGTCCATAGAGGGCGCTACAACTTCTACATGTCAATATCTGAAAAACCGCTAAAGCAAAAATTTTGAAGATTTCGTACCTTTCTAACTTTTTACATTGGCATACATTGCGTGCCAATTGGCTTTCTGATCAATATGGCCACCAAATTGCAAATTAAAGTTCAAAAGAATGTAAATTCCTTTGTGAATGCTGAATCGACATGAAATTTGGTATATAGGTCTACAATGTCACAAAAAAGGGCTGTACAAAACATTGGCACAATTAGCCAAAAGGTGGCGTTACAACATCCACATTCGAATTTTAGACCATATTTCCATAATTACTAGAGCTAAATCCAAAATTCCTTTTTCTTATGTTTTTTACTATGCACTTTTATCAAGTTGCATTATAAAATTGACTTTTTACAAGTCAATTTTCCTGCATTTTAACAATATATGAAAAACCTTTCATCAGCTAGTCCCAGACTGCTACACAGATTCAAATGAAATTGAATTTAAAACAACTACAGACCATGCTGATAAAAAGTTGTTCAAAGAATTGGAATTTGTCAAACCATTTTGTTAATTTACTCAGTCAAAGGTTGTTTATGAGGCCATGCATTTAAAATGGGGTAAAAAAGATAATCTGAATGTCCAATCAACATCTTCTTTAGTGTATGGCATATTTGTTAGATTCTCATCAAAACAATTCATGAATTACCTTTATTAATCATATTTTAGTCTGTCACACTGAAACAATGAGAAAATCAATGTTCTACATATGGTTTTTTGGAACAAAAACAATAGCAGTAAGAAGCAGTTTCGGTGGCCTAGCAGTTTATAAAACTCATCTCAGTTTTGAAGGTGATGGGTTCGAATCCTGGGGTGAGACATTTTGCTTTTACAACCAAAAAGTACTAATGTTGTGTTTGTAGCTTGAAACAATACCTTTCTTAAAGCTTTTGGCTCTAATGACATTCTTCTCTAAGATTTTAAATATTGAGGATATCAACTGAAAAATACCATGCATTCCAGCATTCACCCATGGCATGGTCATTTATGACAGGCATTACGTTTTGCAAAAGTATAACAAATGTTTTAACAATGTAATTCTTTCAAAATTTCACAAAAGCCATTTTTGGTCTTATGTTGCCATCTACTGTTGTTATTAAATCTGTCACTCTGAAACACTGAGAAAATCAATGTTTTACATAATATTATTTTTATTTACAACAAAAATATGAGATATTTTCGATTTGTCTATATGGCATAGCGGCTAAGAAACACTTGTCAGTTCTAAAGGACATGGGTTCGAATCATCAGGTAACACATCTTTGTTGCTACAAACTATAGCTTTATTTTTGGCTCTAATGACATTTTTCTCTAAGATTTTAATGAATGAGAATATCACCGGACAAAAACCATGCATTCAGCATTCTCCCCTAGCATGGTCATATGTTAAAAACCTACACCTCAGATCATTCCTTTATAACAGACATATTTCAGAATTTGACAAGAGCCATTTCTGGTCTTATGTTGCCATCTACTGTTGATATTGGAAAACAACTTTGTCACACTAGCTGCTGACATGGTTTATTAACTGCGCCATTATTTTGAAAGTCTTGAGATCAAATCTTCATTGGGGAAGCATCGTGGACTACTGTGACATCAATTTGCAGCTCTGACATGTCCATTCACTCCATTTGGCATACTCTCTGCAAGACACCTCAATTTCAGGGCATGCTTGGACCCTGATCATTGGCGCTTGCAGCTATATTATTATTTGATTAGATATTTTGTTTGATATCATGTTCCAGTCTACCTTTATGACATTAATGATGCTACGCTGTGAAGCTTGTGAGATTTCGTTTAACGGTGAATCAATCCTTCGCCGTGAAACAGGAAGTTGTTGTAACTTCACTGTACAAGGTCAGATCACTACCGAATTTCACATGTTGAATAACAGTTTCAGCCTGAAGACATCTACATGTCATTCAGTAGTTTTAGTCATTGCGCCACCTACTGGCGACAGGAAGTGACGCTTTACTCCATTACACAGCATCCAAAGCGCGTGACAATTCACAGCTGTGGCCACGGCACGCACCTATGTGCATAACGGTGCGAGGGCCCGCCGAGTCTGGCTTGCAACCCTAGTTAATATTGATATTGATAATGGTGTCATCCGCATTGAATACTTTGATTGAGCTGTGGTGCGAAAAGCATAAGAGATAAGAGCCTTGTGGTGCACCAATGTCAGAGGGCGAAAAAGCGTTGTTAACCGGAACATTAACTACATCATGCTTAATATGTTCAAACGTATGTTTCAGTCTGGACCACTATAGTCAAAGAGAATAGTAATTTACAAATGTACAATTACAGTTATTTATATTTATGCCTCTGTTCTGGGTGCAGCTAAAGACCCCCCACAAAGAATAGAGCAAGCATCAACGACAAAACCGTGACATTTATTAAGTCAGATGAAAAGAGGAGATAGGTTGGAAAAATGAGAATTGATATAGGCTAAGGCCGCCTTAAATAAGGCACCCTGAACCCTGAAGTTTGGCCAATAGTATGCTTAGCGATTATCATCTGAGTAGTCTGGTCATTGAGGTCACCTGAAGATTGAGATTATGCTCGAGCTTGACTTCGTGGCCTGCCTGAACTAACGTTATGCTAAATTTTATGACATACTTGACATTACATATCATCACTGATTCAAATCATCGTGCATGTGTGTGTAGGTAGACTGGGGTTTGCTTGACTATCTGGTAGTGGACATGCCTCCTGGTACTGGAGACGTTCAGCTGTCAATCACACAAAACATCCCTATATCAGGTGAAACACAGTAATTTCAATGCTTTCTCAGCAGCCTAATTAAAGTAAACCTTCCACATCTTAATGACCATAAATCCTGTATATTTGATAAATGACAGTAAACTTGTGAATGTCTATAATATTTCTTTGTATAGGAGCAGTGATCGTGTCAACACCTCAGGATATTGCCCTGCTGGATGCTCGCAAGGGAGCAGAGATGTTTAAGAAAGTCAGCGTACCGGTAATCTAAACCAGTTATTAAAATGATGATAATCTGAATGATTCATCTAAATAACCTGATCATCTTTCACAATTTGGTATTTAGGCCTATGATGGTCTGTAAGTCACCCACGTTCTGTGTTGTACAGGTGTTAGGTTTGGTTCAGAACATGAGTGTGTTCCAGTGCCCAAACTGCAATCATCAGACCCACATCTTTGGTTCTGATGGAGCCAAACAACTGGCCGAGACTCTGGGAATCCAGCTGTTAGGTACCAACTGTCAAAATGTCTATTTCTTAAAGTATTATTCTATTGAAATGCAACCCAGACCTAATATTAATTTGGACAGAAAAGTCTATGAATAGTTATGCATCCAGTGTATTGTCTGGTCTTATGGTGTTAGGCTTTGGTCCTGATGGACCAAATAAACTGGACTGCAGTTTGTCCAGTTTATTGCACAGTGAGCACACGTTGGAGAGAAATATTCCTGGGAGCGGTATGCAGCGTCCACGCCGTCTGCTGCGTGTGAGTGCCCCGCCACTGTCTCTTCTTTGGCACTTCACTGCGAGAGTGAGGACACCTTAGACCAGGATGTCCAATAAATCCACTGTTAAATCCACTCCAAGTATTTAAGTACTAAAATATTAAAAATAAATTAAACATTAAATTAAAAAGTATTAAATGTATTAAACATTTAAGTTATTAAGTTCTTTAAGATTAAAGAAAGATAAAGTATTGAAAGTAACCAAAGTACTTTGAGTCCAAAGATGTCTTGATGTATTGACTCTGCAATCAACGGTTGCTGAGTTGTAGGCATTTGAAATTCAGCCAGTCAGAGCAATGGGGCTATGTACATGGGCTGTATTGCACCATTGGATACAGATTTCTGAGTCCACTGATGTGGACTCAGGGATGGGCAGCCTTTGGTGACTTACAAGCATTTTAAATTTCAGCTAATCAGATTTAAGTGGGAGGGGTATGTAAATAGTTGGGGCTGTATTGCACCGCTGGGAGATAGAGGACTCTCTGCCGAGTCCAATGATGTGGCTAACTACTTCCTATGACTAATGGTTGATGAGTTTTAGCCATTTAAACTCTCTGCCAATCAGAGACGAGCATGGCTGAAATGCACCAATCAGGGACAGAGGACTGAAAGAAGACTCTCTGCCGAGTCCAATGATGTGCCTAACTACTTCATATGATTGCAGAGTTATAGAAATTTAAGCTCTCAGAGACAAGCATGGCTAAAAAGCAATGATGGAGGACTCACTGCCGAGTCCATCACTCTCTATAGTGGTGAAGATAGCCATAACAATTGTGCATTTTGTGAAGCATAGAATTTGGTACACAAATGTGGATATAAATCCATCGTGAATGTTCTGTTTTTTTTAATGGCCGCCAGTGATAACTGTTTTCAGATGAAATTCTCTGCGATGGAAATAATTTGATATTGAGGACATAAGTAGTATATTTATTTACCATGCATAGTCATTAAGGGCCTAGCCAAGAAGTGGCATAGCC
The DNA here is from genome assembly GCA_027564795.1 of Aphredoderus sayanus. Lineage (NCBI taxonomy): Eukaryota > Metazoa > Chordata > Actinopteri > Percopsiformes > Aphredoderidae > Aphredoderus > Aphredoderus sayanus. The sequence goes on from JAODUG010069144.1 coordinate 6,173, forward strand.
CTTATAGTGATTGTACGTTTTCTTCTTATTATTATTATTAAGGGCCTAGCCACTAAGTGGTGTAGCGTTTATAGTGATTGTACATTTTATTATTATTATTCTGGCATTTACATCAATGGGAACCCCTAGAAACATGTGGTTAAAAAGTTATGAATTTTGGTACACATGTAGCCTAGGGACTCACCATCTCTGACACTTAAATTGGTGGGGTCACCTCTAAAGGTAAAAGGTCAGGCTAAGGTAAAAAAAAACTGGCCTATTTGTGACCTACCTATCTGCTCATAACTTTGGCCCTGTGTCATGGAAATTTACAAATTGATTTCCTGATGAAAACCAATTCCGTAGAGTCTCCAGAATCCAACACACCAAGTGACGTCAAAATGAGTCAGGTTAGATTTTCCGCCAATTTTAGGAAAAAACGAATTTCTTACAATTTCTCCCTCTAATTTTGTCTGATATTAATGAACATTGCCACAGATGCTCATTGGACGATTCCTTACAAAGTTACTTTCTTGGATTTTCGAAATGGTTCCATAGCAATGGGTAATAGATGTTAGCGGCAAAGCTGCAAAACATGGATTTGACCCATATCTTCGCAACGCTTCAACCGATGGGTGTGAAACTTAAAGGACCAATATGTACCATTGACATTCAGTGGTTAAAATGGGAACTACCTTGGCTACCCCTCCCCCCATATACACGAAGCACACGTGGGGTGCCAGGTAGAGCTGCCACACAGGCACAAATGCAGGACGCGGGAAACGTCTTACTTTGTAAATACAGTATGTATATCGAATATTAAACAGATGATACAGTGAAAACACTATTCTACTACAGGTATATGAAATAATATATAAAGAGTAGAAGTTAGGCGTGGTGGGGCTTGATGTTATATTTAGAAGTCAGCATTCGTCAGTAAATTAATTGCATATATGTAGTACCGGTAGACTATTATTTACACAAAACCCTGTCAACACTAATCGTATGCTACCAGTAACTGTAATTCGGCCCTATATGAATGAGCACTAATCATGTTAAATTAACTACAAGAGTTGATGTGAGTGCAGGCGCAAATCAAGGAAGCCGAAACAAACTGAACTCGTGGTTGTTTTAATCAAATATATCTAAAAAGACAAAGTCAGCAATACCGCTTAATGCAAGGACAATCGCAGACTCTAGGCCAGGTAGACAAGCCGCCATATATATAGTCCCGACAGGCCGGTGCGTAATTCCTGATGCGTAACAGGTGTGGTGGGGCATGTTAGCTGTAGGCCAGTGCTTAGTACGTTAGGAGGAACAAGGGAGGGAAGCACTGGGCCCTGGATCCCCAGACATTACAATGTTACTGTATAAGCTGAAGGTAACTGAAGAACAATGTTTACCTATCCAGGATCCAATTCAAATATACATTATTTTGCCATGACTACTAGTTTATGTTACCGTAGCTAAGGTTACGATCGCTAAAGAACAATGCTTACTGTATCAATCCAGGAGAAAGGTAGCTGACTCAGCGTCAGTCTTAAAATCCTTACGGGCTTGAAGCTATCTCCATCTTTCAAACAACTCTCCAATATTTACTCGTTTTATTATGTATGGTCATTAAGCTTTTTTGAAGGATGCCGAGACCTTTTTGGTCAGGTTGAATCCAAAGTTATCTCGGTTGATCCAGTTCATTTACTTCCCTGGCTGCCAATTCATTTCACAGGGCTCACCTATATGGCAACCTATTGTATCAACACGCTATTGGGCAATGTCATTGGGCAGGATCAAACATACCAAAACATAAACAGCAATTACGTGATGGAATAGAAGTTTTTCAAACAGAATATACAGGCTGTTGTCTGAGAAGTCTTACCAGAAGCATGTTTCCTTGATATATCGTGGTCATTTTAATATTTAGTACAGTAAATATATTACTCACAAGCTTCTGTACACTTCCCTGAGCCTACCTGTAAAGTATTATATGATTATCACCCACCACCTTTAAACAGCACCACCTAGAGTTTTAATACATTGAAAATGGAATGGAAATTTCTTGAAATTTCACAGCACCCTTAGGACCCATGCCCCTGTCACCCAATGTAGTGAGCATGCAACATCAAAAATAACCAATGAGGAAGGTACACTATCTTTTACATGCCTGATCCTATTGACATTAAACTTGACCTGCTACCTCTCCTTAGTGTATCAACCCTTCCTTTAATGTTTCATTGCAGTGGCATCTGTCCTTTCTGATGTCCTTTCTAATTCAACGCACCATCCATCCATCCATCCATCTTCAACCGCTTATGCGAGGTCGGGTCGCGGGGGCAGCAGCTCCAGCAGGGAACCCCAAACTTCCCTTTCCCTAGCCACATTGGCCAGTGTGGAGATATAATTCTCCGGCCAATCTCCCGCTCCAATGTACCTTCACTTGCAAACAAAACTCAGAGGTACTTGAACTCCTTTACCTGGGGTAAGGACAAATCTCCTATTCCATCACATCCTAAAGGCGCTCTATTGGATAGAGATCTGGTGACTGTGGAGGCCACTTGAGTGACCTCATTGTCATGTTTGAGAAACCAATTTAAGATTAAATTCACAGCTTTCCTGCTGTGAATTTGTGAAAATGGCGGTGTGCTTGGTTAGCATGTTTAGGGAAAAACTTTATTTATCATCACTTTATTACAATTTCTTTTACTTTTCAGAATGGTATGTTAAAACCATTTAAACAGTTCTAATGTATTAACATGTCCTATATTACATATAACCCGTTCTGATCCCATTTTTATAATAACAAAATGAAGAAAAACATTTAAGTACATTGTTGCTGTTACGTAGGGCTTTTAAACTTAAAATTGTTAGGTTTAGCAGGCGGGAAGGACCCAGACGCACGACGTGAAGGTATGACATGATGATTTATTAAAGAAAGCAGGGTAACTCCCTGACGTTCAACACAGGAACAGGAAACATACAGAAACAGGTAAAGCACATGAACAGGCAAAATCCAGAATCCAAACCACAAAATCCACAATTCAAAATCAAACACAAGGGCTTATATAGGGAAAGACAAGGCAGACCATTGGACACTGAGGGGCAGGTGAAACCAATAAACAAACATGAGGCAGGAGCAGACACAGGGAAAACATGGACTGGAACAATACAAGACAGACATGGGTGACAGCGGATCGTGACAAAAATATATTGAATATGCCATGTGACCTCTTTGTCACTTTTAGCCAAATGGTATTGAGTTTTCTCATTCAATTAAACCAGCAGGGTTGTATAATTGTAATATATGTTGTGGAAATACAAAGACAAATCAGTGTAATTAAGACATACATTACCATCAACACTAACATTTTATACATTTCGCACTACTTATTTAATAAACATTTCCAACGTTTTCCATGTGATATGTTCTATATTCCTCATTTTTCCTTTAAGCTGAACTGTGTCCGGGTGCTTACACCTATCTAAGTTGTGCCCCGATTATTTTCTCTCTTGTCAGTTGATTTGGTTTGATGTGAATCAAGAAACATGCATTGATCAGTAAACTGATATTTAGGAGATCATGTTCATCTCTCCCTCCCCTCCCCCACAGGAGACATTCCTCTGCATGTCAACATCAGAGAGACTTCAGACAGAGGGCAGCCTGTAGTTGTGTCCTCCCCAGACAGTGCAGTGGTGGGTAGACTGATTGTACTGACAGCTTTCAGTAGAACCAGTAGTAGGAGGCTGGTTGTACTGGTTGGTAAATTGACTATTTATATAGCACATTTTAAACCTTCCAGCAACACAAAGCACTTTACATGTTAGCCTCACATTCACCCATTCTCACACGCATTCACACACTGAATGTGGTTGATTGGTTGTTTTTATTTCCTTGATTGTTAATATAAAAGTGTTACCTGACAAGAGATGCCCCAACTACAAGAAAAATGAAAAGGATAAAAACCACAATAAAGCCTAATGGCTTATTTCCATTGTGGTTCTTTCTATGGAGGTAGGGGGTAGGATCATATTCAAAAGGCAGCAAATAGGTTACAAACATCCAAGTATACATAATTTCATTTAAGAAAAGATTTAAATAACAATACAATAATTTCTAATCCATAAACATTCCTATATACAGTTAGACTGGTGTCAGCCATGCAGGGCACCACTTTCCCACTGGGAGCAGTTATTACATAACTTGTACTAGAACAAACAAGGGTTTAGAGTAAATGTAAAATGTACAATATTTAACCCTCCTGCTGTCCTCGGATTTATGCCAGAAGATGGTGCCACCTGACTGTTGTGTTTTCTTTAGTGTCAATGCTGTCTGTATTTATGTATTTGTTGTTTTTTTGTGCCCTCTAATGCTCCGGTTGTTCTCGTGCCATCTTGTGCCATCAGTGCACATCATATGTCTGTAGAATTAGGATTGGCGCCTTCTATCTGCCACAAAGAGCTCATGCGTTGGGTCAGTGTGACCCGGAGGACAACAGGAGGGTTAATATCATTTATATGAATTTAAAGCTCCAATAAACACACAAGCTGTGTGTGTGTGTGTGTGTGTGTGTCCAGGCTAAGGCATATAGGACCATCGCATCTGCTGTGGTCAGAAGACTGGAGGAAGATGGTGTGGGAAACCTCTAAAATGAAGTATTGCGTTGATTAACAGCTTTTGTACAAATATCTAAGAGCTTGGGTCCTGTCACTTATACACAAACACAGACACGTAATTACCCATCAGTAATTTCCTATGTTCAGTGTACCAGGACAATAATTATGCACATAGACTATATTTATGTATTTGGACCCTTCAGGCATTCTTCAGGCATTCTATAAATAAATGTGTGATTTGGTACTATATTGGTTGGTTGAAAAATCTTTGAATCAATGTATGGTGTAAATTCCTTTTTAAGGAAAATAAAAAATTCAGGAAACAATTTAAATATAGAAATGCTAGGGTTGCAAGAAAACCCTGAGCAGGCCCTTACACTTTTACGTGCATCTGAGTGATCCATGGCTACGCCACAAATGCTAATTTGAAGGCACTCACTTGTCACACACTTTAGACGCTGCGAGATGGAGTTAGACGTCACTTTCTGTGTTAAAATAGCCAAACCAGATGCTGTTAATCAAGAATAAGATTAGACACGAAGACGGCTGCACCCTATTGACCTCATCAAAATGGTACAGCAGAGAGAGGTTGGCCAACCATCTATGACATGAACAGATGCTTACTGATAGAAAGTGTGATGGCAGTTCTGTAAAATAATGCTCTTACCAAAATCTTGTTAATTGATGTATTATTCTTTTAAAGAAGATAAGTACAGTTGCAGCCTTTTCTCATGTACTCCTTCACTGACTGATAATGGACATTCAGTTTTTGTATTATATAGTCCCTTCATTCCTTTCATCTTATGTCATTTGAAATGACCTGGTCTTTGAAGAAAGTTCAAAAGGTTCAAAACTTTAACAACAGTCATAACAACAAACAATTCAATCGTATCTAACAAATACCTATGCCTGAAGCACATAATGGAAAGACAAACAAAACCCTTCAGGCTTCAGTTACTAAATTACAGTTTTGAAGGTTTAAATGATCAATTCTAAAATGTCCATTACAAAAGCAAGTTACCAGATAAGCTATGGAACTACGCTGTACAAACAGCAGCCTGTTAGAAGAGGAATAGATGCTACAGTACACGCACTAAGAAGACACCATATGAGATGTTCACATGCAAAGAACAGAACATATCTAAACTACAGAAATTTTTATCAAGTTGTTTCTCTTACAAGCAATAAAAAGGAAAATTGGATTCCAGATGTGAGCATGGTCTTTTCATTGGTTACGACAAAAACAGCCCTGCTTATTTAGTGTATTATCCAAACGAAGAAAAGATTAAAAAGCACATAAAACACAAAACAGAATAAAGCCATAGAAACTGTAACTAAGATACCTACACATAAATAAGAGCAGACCAGCTCATTTACAAGAATTAGAGATTGGAGATACTGAAGACAAATTTCAAGCAGGTGTTGATTTTTGTTACAGAACTGACATTCCTCCTACCAGGAAGCTATAACATGCAAGAGATGCAATCTCTGGAAGAGAATGACCTTCAGCCTTACCAAGCTGCCACCAGACAAAAAGGTTGTGGGGGGAAGATGGGTTTACGCACTTAAAAGTGACTGATGGATCAGAGAAATATAAAGCAAGATTCGTAGCAAAAGGCTATAGTCAAAAACCAGGCATGGACTATGAGGAGATATTCTCACCCACAGCAGATATAAGTGTGAGAGTGATCAAGCAAAAAGCAGCACAAGAGAACTTGTGATTCTGATTGACTGTGAGATATATATAGAGCAACTGGACGGTTATGAGAAGAAGACAAACACATGTGAAAAACTGATATGTAAGCTGCATAAATCTCTCTATGGTCTTAAGCAGTCAGGTAGAAATTGGAATGTGATGTTACATACATGTCTGAGTGATAACAGTTTTGTACAGAATCCTGCTACAAGAGAAACATGATGAAAAGGTAATCTTAATAGTATGGGTCGATAATCTTATAATAGCAGCTAACAATGATAATGCATTGACGAATGTAAAGAATATACTCACTGAAAAGTTATAAATGAAAGATCTAGGAAAGTTTAGACATTTTTTGGGAAGAAGGAAGAAGGGCAAGTTAAAATGACAAAACATATGTGAACAAAATACTAGAAAGATTTGAAATGCAAGATTGCATATCTAGAGAGACTCCATGTGAGCAAAAACTAGAATATACAGAAGATGTTGAGAAACTTAAAGAACCAAGAAAGTACAGAGAAGTTGTAGGAAGTTTAAAGAGATGGGAAAGTGGTTTTAAAAAGCAGAAATATTCCCAATATATTGCAAAAGGGTGTATTTAATTTACCACAACCAAATATCTAATAATAACAAATTAACAATAACTACAATATATTGTATGTAGAAGGCCTACTAACAAAGTATACGCCTTTCTAGCATTCAAAGGGCTACAATACACACATTTTTTTCTTTTGAGTGACACCTTTCAGGACACCCACATCTTAGAACAAAGAAATAAATTGCAGTAGACTAATGCAAATAAAATGTGTTGTTGCCTATAAACATAACATTTAACAATGTGTAATAGGAAGAGGAGGGGGTTGAGGGAGGACACATAGGAGGTCAAGGTTGTATGCATCTTGGAAAAGGTGTTTTGAGGTTTGAGAATGAAGTGAATGAGTCTGCCTGTTGTGTATATGAGGGGAATGCATTCCAGATCCTGGGTCTGACATTCTACAGCCTGTTGAAGAATGTATAGCTCACCACACTGGCTCTGAGCATCACTTGCAGTCCTTCAGCATCCCTAGTTAATGTGCTGGGGCTCATATGGAAAGTGACAGGAAGCCAGAAATTACATTAGATAAATACACACTGATATACCTGATGTGAGCATATATATACATATATATTTGTGAGCATATATATACATATATATTTGTGAGCATATAT
>JAODUG010069164.1:0-59375 GCA_027564795.1 Aphredoderus sayanus
AGTGTACAGTCTTTATATGAGAGAGAGAGAGAGAGAGAGAGAGAGAGAGAGGGAGAGAGAGAGAGAGAGAGAGAGAGAGAGAGAGAGAGGAGATGGGTGTGAGCTTTTGTGGTTATTTGAGTTTAGGCTGGTTGGTTTGACCGTTAAAAATTCCACACCTTTTAAAACAACACAGCTACTATATAGCCCCACACATATATTCAACCACTTATTTATAAGATAGACAAGCTTTGTTTGATCATATTTATGACATTAAATATGTCAATGGAGAAATGTGATGTTCTCTCCTAATTTAATAATTTCCTAAATAAGAATAAAAACTTTCATGAAGCCAGATCACCTAACTGTAAAGTTGTTGGAGTAAATCTATTGTTCTTAGGTCATACCAAGGCTCATCCAGTTCCTTCTCCAGTGGTATGCCCAACCTCGGGTAGAACAACCTATCACACACAAGGTCATATCATGTGAAACCGCCAGACAGAAACAATCATGGATGTTTTTGATCTCTAATCAAGGCAGATAAGACCTAAGAAGTCCTGGATCAAACAAAATCTTTGTCTAATATGAGCCAGAGGTGAAAGGCCAAAGGTCAGCTTTAAAGGGTGAGGAGTGTTTAACTACAACTTGCTCCAGTAGCACACACAGAGAAGACATCTTAGAACCAGGTTGAAACACAGCACCCACACAATTAATAGCTTACTGACACAAATTAAAAGCATCAAAAACAATTTCCAGTGTAAAGTTTACACTGCCTATGCAAATATTCACATACAGATTCAAATGTGATCCTGCATAATCAATTTACCTTGTGTGAGTCTACCTATTGTCTCATAGCATATTAAGGTCTAAGGACTGAAACTACTATTTGGCCACAAGCTGTCAAAACAATTTAGCGAGACCTCAGAAAATAAAACTCCAGGTCCACCTGCTAGTGGGATAGAGGCAGTTTATGCCCGCTTAAGGAACCAACCAAGACAGACAAAATGATATCACCTCCTTGCTATACGTAACATTTGTGCTGCTGTTTGATATTCCAAGTCTTTCTGTCTTGTCTGCCAGGGGTGTCTTGCTATGCATTTCTAGAAGGAATTACTTCTATCAGCAGCCAGTTCCACAAACTAAAATGGCTAAATTAGGCCATATAAATAAATGACAGGTAAACCCATATAAGTAAGACTATACTCTACATCTATGGTCTTTAGTGGGCTGGGTAATTTCCACCTTTGATTAAAACCTTTTTATTCTAAGAAAATGTGTTTTATGATCAAATTGGATACTTTCTTTGCAGAACTTCGTTACCTGAAATTAATTCTCAAATTTGTCTTCAATATTTTTGGGGGTTTGGGGGTTCAACCTCTGACAGAAAACGCAGCAGAACTTTTTATTGATTAAAGCCATTGCACGACTCAAGACTTTCTGATTCTGACGAGACTGCGGTTAATGCCTGACTAGGAACAGGTGAGAATAATTCCTCGGCTACTAGACGCGGGGGACTGCAAATCATCGTAAAATATCGTAAACACGATGCACACGTGCCTGTAGAAGCATAGAGACTCTCACTAGAAGCGTGTTAATGTGTTGCTCTTGTATGGACAATATTCCCTATAGCTACATCATAATCGCGATCTATTTGGGTTTCTGTGAATAAATTATAGGATATTGGGTTTTTCACTGTGGCCAGTCAGGCTAAAACACAAGAAACTGCATTGTAAGGTGAGTGGAGTGGCCTACTGAAGCCTGTCGTAAGACTCGTATCGTATATCGTATATTCACACTGTTTGTAAAGCTTTAAGGTTTCCAGCCAATTTTTTACCCTTGGTAACAGACAATGAAGCAGAAACACTCGCATATCTCACGACCCAAAAACAAATATAATATAACAATTGGAACATCACAACTAGAAATGGTGAGGTGATTAATAAATAATATAGCCTATAAGCGCACCCTAAGGGCTAGGAGCGCAGGTAGAGAGCGTGGATATTTGCCCGAAGTAGGCTATAGCCGCATAGCACCCACTCTATCCTCCACAACAACCTACCTACCTGCGTATTCAGATGGCGTCCTCTGCGTCAGATTATGGACGTTCGTGATCTCTCCGGACCGGTCCAGATTCACTATCGAGCTTCAATCTGTTATGTGCCGCAAAACCGATTAATACATTTCTCTAACGTCAATACTGTAAATAGTTTCTTGCCCTCTTTCACTGGCAGCACTCTCTAAACCAGGAGCTAGTGAGAGGACGCATGCCCCTTCCTTTCTGATTGCTCCATCTCTCTATCCCTCCCTCCCACAATTTTCACCTCACATGCGGTGAACAACACGATTGCCTGATGAATGCATGGCACACGCTATTACACAATCATGTTAGGTGTGATTGTTTAATAACAACTATGAGTTAAACAGAAAGCTCAGTCTGTTCCTTAGGAAATTACGACATTTCCATTGACATCACCAAAAGCCACGCTCCCTCTCTCAATTTGCAAGCACAGTCCAGTTTAACAATGACGGTTGGTGCAGGTTGAGTTTTGCCTATTAACCACAAATGAAAAAAATAAAATGTAATGTGCAGTTATCTGCTCTTTCTTCTGACGTTGTCAGAAAGTTGAGTTATTTAGCCAGTGACAGCATGCCATTAGTTAGGCAGAAGCAATGGAAACAAACAATGTAATATAATCTGTGGGAGAACAAGTATAAAAAGTAGTGTAAAGAATATTCTGCACAATCCCACTGAGCCGTTACAACTAACCTACAAACAAGCAAGAGAATGTGCTTTGCTTTGTTAAAACCTGCATCCTGGCTCAGTGCCTCCTTGTCTTCCCTTCCTTTCTCAGAAATGTAAACATTTATAACACAGTCAGATAAGGTGACTTAGTAACCTGGGCTGCTCATTGCAGCCTTGGCTTATTGTGTTGCCTTAATATAGGCTAACATCTTTCACCAAGCAGGCATCTGTCTCGTAGACAGTGTACATGATGTAAAAAATGCTGTTGAAAGAGAACACTGCATATTTATAGTGTTGGCAGGTGTTTTCCAATCTCTTTAGATGTACGTACAGTACACAGTATTAATAAATGCATAATATAATGAAGTGGATAAACTAAGGGACACCTGTGTAATCAGTTATGTTACCTGTATAATTAATATGCACACGTTATACTCACAGAATATTACCATTTGTGTTTCACATTGGATTGCATCCAGGCATACACCAGTGGAGACTAAAATACACTACACAGCTCAGAGGATTTCCCTAATACCATTCATTATATTACTACTGAGCCAGCAGGAGAGACACTGAGAGGTTTAGCCATTAGGGAAGGAACACTGTGGCTGTGGGATGGCAAACATGTGAATATTGTAAAAACAGGGAAAAGATAAGTTCAGCACATTAAAACATACCCACCAATGATAAAATATAGAAAGAAATGTTACCCACAAATGTCACAAAAATGTTTTCTTATTATTAAAATTATAAAACAAACACATTATTGTGTCGCTTATGTTTTCAAATGTATGAAATAGTACATGCAACTTATACTAAATACATACTGCAATGCTATGCTGTTAAATATGAAACAGGCCATAATCAGGTAAGAAAACATACACAAACACTGAATGTTTACAAAATCCTAAACTTTACAACATTTTAGATTGTTATACATTTTATTTATAAGAGTGTCCATCACTGTATGTTTATGCCATTAGTCCTATATTGCACCATGGGTATAATCATTGTCTTCTAAGTGCAATGTTTTTAGTTTGACAGGTGTAATCCTACTACTGTGTTCCCAATGTAACACGATTATTGTAATCGGGTGTGCAAGTGAAATCAAACTCAGATGATTAAGACCCCTTATGGGTCAGCATGATATTGCTCATCTTCACACCTGTGACTATAAGACATATTTATTAGTGTTTTATTTCGAGGAAAGAAATGTGGGGTCTCTCATGGACAGAGGGGAGTATAACAGACATGTTCCAGAGGATATATAAATAAATAATTATATATTAAACATATAGATGTTTCATTATTATGTAATTTACCATGGTTTTAAAGTAGGTTAATCTTCTCTAATCTCATTTTGTATACAGTAGCATGACATGGTTAGCTGTATGCCTCTGTGGTCCAGGCAAGTATGCTTTTCATACACAATGCAGATTTATAAGTATTTGTTAAAATACATAAAACATTTGATTGAGAAATAACAATTGATGAGCATCTGACGAAACAGCTGCTAAATGTCCACCACCCAAAATCTGGCCATAATAATATGACATTCTGCAAATCTTGACTACATTCTGACATACAGCCTATAATTGTTTCTATACCATATCATAAACATTCCACTAAATAATAATTGATTCTAACAGGGTAGCCTATACTGACATTTAACATTGATAGAAGGATAGAAGGAATGTTTCATGTCCCATGTGAATGGAGGCTTCACGTTTATGTTTCAGACTCATCATGGTGGTGGGTTCATTTTCCTCTTTCATTAAACACAGCCAAGGTCTTCCTTATGCTAATGTATGACCTTTCAAAAACAAATACCTCCACCAGGACTTTACTCTCTCTCATTCTCTTCCTTGCCCTTTCTTTCCCATTCTTGGGTTGTCTCGACACTAAAAGATAATCTCCCTGGCCTCAAATACTGACTTGAGACTGCTCTGCCTACCCTGGCATTGGGTTTCCTCCACTTTTGGGGGAATCTACACCATCTCTGTCTATTTATCCATTTTAGGCACTGTAACAGATACTGTACTATTCAGCAATGCTAATAGTTCTCACTTAAATAAAGGATGGGGGACAAAAAACAAATGACTTTAGAAATACCAAACGGGCTATGTACACACACACATGCTCCAGATGTTCCACCATTCCTTGATAACTCCACATAAACCAATCGTTAACACTGCCACTCAGAGAGGGGCAAACACAACCCCCCAAGCAGACACATCTGGATGTGTACATATAGCCCTCTCTGTCCATGGGCTAACACTGTCCATAGCGCCCCCTGGTGACCCAGCAGAGTAACATAGCTTCTTATATGGTCACTGTGAGAGAGACATGCTTCCAACAGATACCAAACATCCCAGAGGCATAACACAAGCTAAAGCCTCCTCTTTATGTAACCCAAGTGACTCTGCCTACGCATCAGTCTGTGTGCACCAATAAAATGTTCCTTAAAAGAGACGCAGCTGGGTTTGTTTCTTTTTAACTTTCTCCCCCAGCACGCATTATTTTTTACTTTACTGTTCTTCACCTCTATTTTTATCTGCCTGTCATACTCACCACCCCGAGGCTGGGCCCCAGCTTCTGTCCAACCCAAATAGAGTGGAGTTGAAAGCTGACTCACAATTTAGTTAGCACACATGGCTGAACACACTCCCGCAGATAAACAACATCCATGGATGGATGACACACAGACACGCACACACACACAAATGCATAAGTGCATAATATATTATGTCACAGTTTTGCACACATATGTACAACCATCTCTATTCATCCCAATATGGATTAACATTACATTTGAAAATATTTGAAAAAGTATTACATTTCGTTGCTATGAGGAACAAGGACTGGCTGCTCTTATAAAAAAGACATGTTGCCATGCCATCAGTGACTTATATCACACTAGCCCTAGGGTTAGAAAAGGGTTAGGTTATAGAAAGTTAGGGTTAGGTTAGAGAAGAGGTCTTTTGCGGGTCATTATTGCGGGTTAAACCTCCCGTTGTCCTTGGGTCAAAACGGTTAGGTTAAAATTAGGTTAATGAATAATGAATTTATTGTTATTTAGTTTTAACCCTCCTGTTGTCCTAGGGTTGAACCACAAGGCTGCCTTTTGAGGCAGGGGGGCAACAGGAGCAATGTGGTTATACCTGCTAAAATAAAACTGAACAATCCAACTAATACCTATAGATAAATATACAGACACTCCAGGCACTCAACAGCGGTGCTACCACACTCCCACAGGGACATTCCTTGTGCCATTGAAAATACACAAAGATATCTATAATGTTATCATATGATGTGCATGCAAAGGAAATCACGAAAATCTTGAGGTTATTTACTCCAAACAATTGCTTTGTCAGAATAACGTAGTATCTTTTTAATATTAGAACTGTAATGTTGCCCAATTTCCCAACTTTAAAAGAAATCTTCAAAGATTTAGCGTCATCTAGTGGTGAATTCTAGTATCTTTAACAGCGCAGTAAAGGTGTGTCACAAACAAGTAGGAGCCAGAATGAAATAAAGTTGATTTTATGAAAGACTGAAAACTGTACAATAACATAATTGTGATGTGATAAAAAATGTTTTACAGCACAGCACACAAACATGAACAGATATCAATTTACATCATTTTTTACGATATACCAAATACAGGAAATTCTTATCTCAAGGAAGAATTTGTAACTCAACTTTGTTTGAAGTGTCTAAGCTATATTAAGGTTTAGTTTTAAAAAGTATAATTGACTACCTTAAATTCAATTCTGCGACTACACAAAATGAAGCAAGAATACATACAACAGCAATCAACTAAGCTTTTCGGGTAGGTTATAGAACCTATAGAAGTAAATGGAGGATGAAAACAATTGATATATGGTCTAGCACATACAATCAACCAACAATGAATAAGTGAATAGAAAACCACCCAGGAAATTAATAATGAGTTAAAGAGTTTGACAAAAGTGCAATACCCCTTGAAGAAGTCTGCTAACTTCACACAGTATCCTCATCTTTAACAGACAAAGGAACTTTTCTGCAACGCTTTGACTGTGATTTTGCACTTTTCATAGTTACATCTTCTTCTATTTTAATTTTGGCCTTCTTACTGACTGCTTTCTTTTCCTTCTGGTGTTCTTCTGCCTTAATAAACTGAACTTCTTTCAGCTTTTGGAACTTCTTGAGGTCAGCACAAAACAACACCTAAGTACAGGAGAGGCAGGGGTTAATTATTGCACAGACAGTTTTTGACATATGCTATGGAAGAATGCAATGCAATGTGACCAACGCATCTTGATATGCAACACTTACTGATTGTACCCAGCCAGCATAAGGACCCCATAGCTTTCTGAAAAAATCCCCTGTGCAGAAATAAAACAATGGTATAATAACCAAGATTGCTAAATATGGAAATCTACTTATCAGTGAAATGAATGAAGCCTAACCAATGTCTTTGTGGACTCTGTCTGTGAGGCTCTTCTGTCCATTGCCAGCAGTATATTTGTAGTCTCGCTTAGCAATCTGCCATACATGTGTGTCCACAGGCACAGCATCTGCCTTATCCAGGGACATCAGGCACACACAGTTTGCTACCTAAAGGGAAAATGAAACGGACCCAATAGTCCATTATGGACTACCTAAATGTCAGAAATTCATAAAACAAACCTGTTACATATAGTTCATGTCATATCAGAGCCAGGTCTTGTATAACCCTGTATAACCTCACACCACCTGTCCAGTGTTACAGTCAGTACTGTTGAGATACCTTCAGGCCTACGCCTGGGAGACTTCGCAGGGCATCACAGGCCTGAAGATATGGGACACTCCGTAGATCATGAAGCCATTGGGGCCCATGAGTGTCCAGAATTTGTTTGGCACTTTGTTGCAGGAACTTTGCCCTGTATCCAAAACCTAGGTCTCTCAAACACGCCTCCACCTTGCTGTCTGCCAATCACAGAAGGTGACATGATTATGATTACAACAGGCTAGTCTTTTATGAAGATCTAAAAGTACTTAATGTAACATACAATCTAACAATAAAATAAAAGCATGTTAAAGACAAAAAAATAAAGTGCAGCTGTATAGCCAAGAAACACCTTCAAGTACTGTACCTGCGAGGGCAGACAGAGAGGGGAAGTCATAGTAGCTGGTTTGATCCAGCTGGCACAGTGGGGTGCCTAGAGACTGGCATAGCCTCTCCACCATGCCCTGGATACGAGAGATATGGTTGTTTGACGTGCAAATAATAGAAAACAGACACTCAGTGGGGTCTTGGCGCAGCATTCTCACACCTGAGGGGGAAAACAACCCTGTTCTTCAGACACAATCAACAAATCACACGTCAATATTTGACAATAATAGACACCCAATGTGCACAGTAGCAGAGAGTATATTCATTCATCACACATGCAAGCACAAAAAACACACCAGTGAAGACCTTTGCAATATCCTTAAAGTGGGAATCTGCAGCTCCCCATTCAGTGTACAGATCCCCCAACTTTACATTCAACTGGAAATAATCTCTCAGAATCTCATCGGCTTCTGTGTCTTGCTCCGGTGTAATAAACACCTGTAGTTCCTTCTCCTCATCCTTCAAAGTCCCATTAAATCTCCTGCCTGACTTCTTTAAGTCCTGGGGCAATAAATATGGGGCTCCCCTCTTTCGGCCACCCGCCTCTTTTTGTCTGTCTTTCTTATTGTAGACATGGTACCAAAGAGTGTCATCGGTTTGGGTCAGTGTCCATACGCGTCCTGCCATCACCCCAGTCCAGTGGCCATCACCAGTCTCTCTCCATCTGAGGGAAGATGAGATATGTCAGAGCTCTGCACCTGTATGTATCTTTGTGCTTACGATAGTAAATTAATCTACCCACGAACATACCGGAATGTTTGGCCACAGTCAAGAGTTAGATCCAACCTCAGCTCTGATCTGTTACAGGCAAGGGAACTCCACGCCTTTGTCCCTGCAGAAAGGACTGCGTGCTTTGCCATGTATTTTTATCGGTTGTCTCAAGAAGAATGTTATTGATATACGCAATACGATAAGTTGTGACACTTTGGACGATCCAACTACCGATACCTACTGCAAGTTCTGTTTACAAGTTTACAACATGAACAGGGAAGGACGTGGAAAAAAAAACCATTTCCGGTATTTAAAAGTCTTATTCATAATACATACTTCAATGGTTTTAAAATTACTATGGAGTATATGTAAAACAACTTTAATACAATAATAATAATAATAATAATAATAATAATATATTTAAGTAAGTATAAAAAGTATATAACATGGATTTGATGATGTAACATTACTCATAGTATAGTGGTCCCGCCCCTCCCATGTCACTAAAGGTAATGATAGGCTCCCTCACCAACAATAGGCGGTTGGCTCAAATCAAGTCGGTATACGATTGGTACATAGTAAAGAAAACGACGATCATTGGTTTACATTTTACACCTCTGTGTCAGTACAGAAAGTCACACCGAGTACATCCATTGCCTTTACAGAAAAGACTGTAGCTGTGTGTCGGCTGAGCGCTTACTTGCATGCATGTGTATTCTAAAAAATGGCGGATACGTTGACACTTTTCACATCAATTGGGCTCAGCGAGCAAAAAGCAAGAGAAACCTTGAAAAACGAGGGGCTGAGCTCGATTCTTAAGAATGCTATTGCACAGGTACGACATAAATAATACTTATCTTGTGAAGTCAGTAAATGTTAATGACACCATTCAGTTCTCTCCAAATATAAACTTTGTTTGTGTCATGGTCAGACTTGATCATCTGACCATGACATATTTTAAACATTACTGGAATGTTCAGTACCATAGTTTCCTGTCTATTGCATACGTTTTAGCACATGAAACTCTCAGATCAGTGTAATTCGTTCTTATTGTATTATTCCATTAGGCTCAGAATATCCACGGTGCTTCAGGGATTGACAAAGCCATGGGCACATTGCTGTATAGCTTGGCTTCTCGGCTCAAAGACACCAAACGCCTGGCATTACTAACAGACTTCATTGCTACTCGTAAGATAACCACAGAACTCCAGCTGGCAGGTACTGTTAAATAACGTTACGTATATATGTTTATGTTAAATACCATCGATGTATTATATAGCAACGAAATACCCAAAAGCTGAGTTAAACTTATGCATAGCAAAGCTAGATAAGCACACCTTAAACTCCTTCCTGGTATGTGCAGGCGCGGATATGCATGTATACATACTTAAGTGGATTATTTCACTTTCTCTTTTGTATGCTTTAGCTGCTTTGGATTTTGTTAAGACCCATCCTCAAGACCCCATCAATCAGAAGGACTTTGAGGAGGCATGTGGGGTTGGCGTTGTCATTACACCAGAGCATATAGAGGAAGCTGTAAGTAGACATACATGAAAACACTTACTTAGGAAATGGCTTATTGTGACAGCTTGTGATCAGTGGATGTGGTCATCATCATAATAATAATAGGGGTGTGTTTTCAGGTTGAATCAGTGATCAACAAACACAAGGAGACACTCTTAGTGGAGAGGTACCGCTTTAACATGGGACTGCTCATGGGTAAGAGCTTTACTTTGAAAATAGTTTATAGATTTATAAGTGTATCACTAAATGGGGGAAGTAACTAAAAATGTTTGTGCCCCTTCCAGGAGAGGCCCGCAATGCTTTGAAGTGGGCTGATGGAAAAATAATCAAAAACGAAGTGGATTTGCAGGTGGGTTTCCATAAAGGAATGTCTGTATTTAAATCCCAGTTTACTGCTGTGTTTGCGGTTGTGTCTGTGCACCACATTGTAATCATGCATTTGTGTTCACAGGTTCTACACCTCTTGGGCCCTAAAACAGAGGCTGACCTAGACAAGAAGCCTAAGGTAATGCAACACATTTGGTTTATCACTGCAAGTTAAGATTCTGCTGATTTTATTTTAGTAAATTATACATTTAATCTTCATTGTACAGCCTCAGAAAGCCAAAGCCCCTGAGAATGATGTGAAGGTGAAGAAAGAAGAGGTGTCTGTAAATGGTATGGCGCCATATATAGCCAACTAAATGTCACTAAGGGGAGTCTCTATGAGATGCAGTGTATTTTATTAGGTGTATTGTTTTGTTAGTAGAAATAAAGTCTGAGGGGAAGTCTTTAATGGAACAGCTAAGAGGAGAGGCGTTAAAGTTCCATAAACCAGGTGAGCGCAAAAGTCAGAATTAATTAATTATATCATTATTGTCATTACTTTATATGAGAAATGTCTTTCCTTACATACCCCTAAAGCTATAATTGTGTTCCTGGTTCAAAATAGGAGAGAACTATAAGACAGAGGGTTATGTAGTTACACCAAACACAATGAACTTGCTTAAAAAGCACCTGGAGATCACCGGTGGACAGGTAAAAAATATCTCACACTTTATCATTTATTTAATCTGAAATTAATAATTCTGACATGCTATGTCTCTATTGTTACCCTTAAGATACGAACTCGCTTTCCCCCTGAGCCTAACGGTATCCTTCACATTGGACATGCCAAAGCCATCAACTTCAACTTTGGTTATGCAAAGGTACCATTCATTTTAGCTTTCTGCCACTGCAAGACAATACTGTAGGTGGTTCACAGAACTATTACTGCATATATCTGACTCATTCGTCTCCACCTGCAGGCCAACGGTGGTATTTGTTTCCTGAGATATGATGACACAAATCCAGAGAAGGAAGAGGAGAAGTACTTCACAGCCATCAAGGAAATGGTGGAGTGGCTCGGTAGGTCTGAGCCATGTGTTTGTGATTTAATCTGTCAGGAATATTGGTTTGGCGTATTCTATGCTCTAAAACACTGTTTACTACAACTGTCACACAGGCTACAAACCTTATGCTGTCACTCACGCATCAGACAACTTCCAACAGCTGTATGACCTTGCTTTGGACCTAATTCGCAGGTGAGTAAGAAGTAAATCATGGTCATGAAGGGGGGGCATTTGAGCAAATATGAAGGCAGCATCCATTGATATGATCATTTTGGCTGTATCTTGTAAGGGAGGCTCCAGCACATGGCAACAGTAGTGTTTACAGCAGTTAAACCATGAATTTGCACTATTCTGATGTATTTTCTGAATGCAACTTTTAGATGATGCAGCAAGCAAAATGTTTTCACATATGCAGTTAAATTGTAATCCTTGGACGTGCATAGTTTTGTACTTTGTGAACCACAAAGTGACCATGCTTTTAAAGTTAATTCTAAATCATACTTTTAGAGGCCATGCCTATGTGTGCCACCAGAAGACAGAGGAACTGAAGGGCCATAACCCACCACCATCACCATGGAGAGAACGTCCCATAGACGAGTCACTGGTTCTCTTTGAGAGAATGAAGAAGGGCATGTATGCTGAGGGAGAGGCCACACTCAGGATGAAGATGGTCATGGAAGATGGAAAGACAGACCCAGTGGCTTACAGAATTAAATATACACCGCATCATCGGACAGGAGATGAATGGTATGAAGACTGGCGTTTACGTATTAAACCAAGCAATGTTTTCAAGATAAGATATATTGACCTGTTTTTGTCCTCACAGGTGTATCTACCCAACATACGACTACACCCACTGTCTGTGTGACTCTATTGAGAATATCACACACTCTCTCTGTACCAAAGAGTTCCAGTCAAGGTACTGTATACTGTGTGACCAGAGTTGCATTTGGCTTTCAGTTCTGTACAAACGTATGATGGTGTGGTTTCTGCCTTTTCATTTTACAATCATTTCGTTTCTGTCTCATAGGCGATCCTCATATTTCTGGCTATGCAATGCTCTGGATGTGTACTGCCCTGTGCAGTGGGAATACGGTCGTTTGAATCTCACGTACACCGTTGTGTCTAAGAGGAAAATCATCAAATTGGTAGAGACTGGAGTTGTCAGGTAATGATTGTTCTTTTAGCACCTAGCCTGCAGGGTACTTGGTGGGGCACAAATATAATTGTATTATTTAAGTATAAGCTCACTACTGTTTTTTATAGCTGTTGAAAGCTATTGACTTTCAAATATGTTATTTTAGTGGACTGGAGGAGGACTTTAACAACTTTAGGCCCATCTTCTGTTAACGGCCTAGTATTTATTTATTTATTTTATACATCTGTTAAGAAAAACAAAGAATGTGTATATACTAAAGAAGTAACAGAAACATGTTCCACTTGGCACTGCCATCATACAGTATGCTTATCTACAACAGAGCTATTAAAAAGGATATTAATTTAAACAAACATTCCACAACTTAAAAACCGTATGCACTAGATTATGTATTGGTTAAATTGTTATGTTTCTCTTTGTAATCTCAGAAGTGTTTTAATATTCACTGCATAAAATTCACAGCAACGTCTAAAGTGTTAAGATGATACTTTTACAGAGACTGGGATGATCCCCGACTTTTCACATTGACTGCACTGAGGAGAAGAGGTTTTCCACCAGAGGCTGTTAACAACTTCTGTGCTAGGGTATGTAGAATGGATGAATTAACCATATGGAAGTGTTAAGAAATGAAAATGTGTTCCAGTCATATCTGACTTTGACAGGTGGGAGTAACGGTTGCCCAGGCGACAATGGAGCCACACCTTCTGGAGGCATGTGTGAGAGATGTGCTGAATGAGACAGCACCACGAGCTATGGCTGTCCTTGAGCCACTCAAAGTTACCATCACCAACTTCCCTGAGTCCAAGGTTGGTACATTGTGAGCACCGGTGGAAAGGAAGAATGCTAGAAATACAGTAGATAATCCTCAAACAGGACCTGGAGTAATAATGAAGATGTAAGATCAATTGAGAATCAAGAAGAATAATCACTTGATTTCAGCCACAAATATAAAAGATATTGTCCCTTGCAGCCAAGGTGGTTATTTACTTCCATAATAAGTTATAGATGCACATTACTGGGAATGAAGAAAGTACTGTGTAATATGCCAGGGTTAAAGAGGACTGGTTATATGCTGATTCCACACTGAATCTCCCTTCTCTTCTTCTGTTCTTTCAGTCTGAGGTCAGAGTACCAGACTTTCCTGCCAATGAAGCTAAAGGGAGCCATGTGGTTCCGTTAACATCCACTATCTTCATTGAACAGAGTGACTTCAGAGAGGTAAAGATTAAACACAACTTGTATAATATCCATACATTCCAGATAAATGCTTTTGTGTAACGTTTTGTTTTTTTACACAAGATTAATTTCACTTGTTGCTATCCAGGTAATGGAGAAGGGTTATAAGCGCTTGACCCCAGCGCAGCCAGTAGGGCTAAGGCATGCTGGGTATGTCATCACAGTGCAGAAGGTCATCAAGGTAAGACTTGCATTATATTACCTTATTTATTTTGTATATTTCATTACTCTACATAACTTGGTATGTACTAATTTCCTCAGTACATGCTTTTAGTCATATGAATAATCTTATCACACTCCTAGGATTCTCAGGGTAAAGTGTCAGAGCTGGAAGTGAGTTGCTCCAAGTCAGCTGAGACTACAGAAAAGCCCAAGGCCTTCATCCACTGGGTCAGCCAACCACTAATATGTGAAGTGCGCCTGTACGAGCGACTGTAAGTACAAGGAAAGTGTTCACCCAACCAGCAAAATAATGATGTGTCATCGTCAACCAACACATTTTCTTTTTTCTTTTCTTTTTTTCTTTTTATAGTTTCCTCCACAAATTTCCAGAGGACACGAATGAGGTACCCGGGGGCTTCCTGAGTGACATCAACCCTGTAAGTCGCACTGCTGTATTGTGGGAATTGAAAGTACCTACTGTATGTTTGAATGATGAAAACTTTAATAAAAAGTACAATAAAACATTGATTTATATTACTTATTATGGTCTAGTTGCATGATGGGCTTCAATTCCTTAAAAAAAACATCTTCTGTATAGAATTCCTTGCAGACAATCAACAGTGCCTTTGTAGACAGCTCGGTTAAGGGGGCTAAAGTGTTGGACAAATTCCAGTTTGAAAGGGTGGGTTACTTCTCCCTGGACCCGGACAGCACCGCAGACAAGGTACATTACAGCAACACAACATATCTACTGACATTAGCGTATTTAGATATGAAATGTTTTCAGACGGACAGCTAGCGGACCATGAAGAGTTATTCACTGAATTTGTTAGTGTATTGGATTAGAATAACCTTTTAATATGCACCTTTTTTTTGGGGGGGGGGGGTGGGATTATTAACCATTTAGTTAGTAAACATCATGGAGGAACATTTTCTTTGATTAATTGGGACTTTTTCTCTTGCAGCTTGTCTTCAACAGAACAGTCACTCTTAAAGAGGACCCAGGAAAGTTCTGATTAAGCTCTCTGTGTGAAACATCAGCAAAGCCTCAGAAGATGAGATTGATTGGTTTGCCGAGATTGAATCAAACAAAGTATTATAGGATTTGCGGTGTTTCTCTTTTAAGCAATTTAATGCATGCAATACATTAAAGCAAATTGAGAAATGTGGGGAGGTGCAGCAAGGACTATTACGGCAATATTAGTTTGATCATTCCCACGCTAATAGGTAATCTGTGTCACAAGTGGCCTCTTAAAATATTTTCTATATCTACAGCAATTGTATGCATTTACTTTTTGTCATTTAACATCTGTTAAATGTATCCACTTTTGCTCAACAATGGCCTAGTATTTATTTTTTATATTGGCCCATTTTTACCTGTAAGCTGATGTCACACAGAGTACATGCTCTTAAATGTTACATTTTATTATCATACTGAAGACTGAAGCATTGTGTCTTAATAATATAATAAAAATAAATAAATGTACGTGCAATTGTGTATCTGTTTCAACAGTAAAATTAGATGTTCTAGCACTTCATTTCATATCAAATAAAATGTAGACATACCATGTGACATTTGTGCAAGCACAAGAATATATTCCACATGTGCCAATTCTCACAGTTGTGTTCTTGATCAGATATAATCTAGGCAATATAGAGCAGAACAGAGTGGGTCAAGTGCGTGGGAATTAACCCCACATTTCCCAGATACTGCTGAGCCCCATTCAAGTATTAGGTATATCTATTGTGGACTACCTTAAGAGATTTAGAGGTCAATAAGCCACTGAGAGCAGTAGTCTCGCACTGTCAGGTTTTAAGGTGGAATGAAGTAATTCTCTACATAATTGACATTTGGTGGTGTAAAATCTCTTTAAATTACTCGTTTTTATGTACTAATTATCGCGATATTAAGATGTCGTAATATCGCGTTAACCGTACAGAACCGAGACTCGCCTGCCCATTGGTCTAAATGCTACTATTGTAAGATGGCGCCGAGCGAAATATGAGTGGTCAAGAAAATAAAAAATACATTAGCATCTAAAGAAAATAAGGACAAATACAGAGAAAGCTGGGCACTTGGGAGACGCAGGTAACACTTTGCAACCCTGCTCGTTTCGAGTAGAACGCCTGTTTGAGATCAGAGTAGCGCGTCGGGACCGCCCGAGCTTGGGCCCGGTTAGGGAAGAGGGCTAGCTAGCGCGTTACTGTAGTTAGGTAGCATTAGTTCGTGAACAAGCTGAGTGGAGCTAACATAAAAACGAACCTTGTGCATGCTGCTAGTGACAACCGACTCATTTCCCGTCATTCTCTGTTATCTTCTTAACTATAATTGTCCTATCCCACGACAGGAGTTTATTCACATACTCATGCACTAACATGGGTTTCTTTGTAAACAGCATGGGGCTCCTTAGTTAGCCATGCACTAAACGTTAGCTTGTTGTGCAATCAGATGTCACATTTGCGAGCAAAGTCTGTCTTTACACTGTGCAGTGAACAAAGGTTTCTGTAGATTGTTTGTCTTGACATAAAATAGTCAAGTTGCATTGTCTAGTAGACAGCAACATTGCATCAATAAGTGCTTTGGAAAGAAACCGCGCTTTTGCTTCATCTGCTATGCACAGCGAAGTGAATTAACCCTTTCCTAATGCTGCCTGTCAAAGTTGTCATTCCGAATGGAAACAGTGCTGTCCTTTAGCTGAGGTTAGTTAGTGTATACTGTTGCCTTCGATTTATGCCTAGCAAATATAATTTGAGGTCTACTGCACGTTTAATTTTATATCTATTTGTCGATCTTTATATCCCGCATAATGTTAGATTTTATAGTAGCTAATTATACCATGAAGTACTGTAGGACTGTAGTATTGAAATAAAGTTAACACAACCCCATAACGCAATCACCCTTTGCTATAGATTTCCCTGAACTGAAGATTGTTGCCCAACAGTTATGAATAACTCACTGGATGGAACAGGCTCCTACGAGGAGCTGGTGAGACAGAAAGCTCGGAGTATCCCTCAGCATCGCATGAAGGAGTTCTTGGAGTCTCTGGCTAACAAGGGACCAGATGCCCTTCAGGAGTTCAGCCAGCAAGGTGGTGATATCACGACAACCACAGCCACCATGGTTTACCAGCAAGAGGCAAACTGCATTTATACAGACAGCACAGAGGTTGCAGGATCTTTGCTGGAACTTGCTTGCCCGGTAAATGCCTCTAAATAAGCAGACATACAATTAGTTGTTAAAGCGTTTTCATTGAAAAGAAAACATTTAACTCTACCTGTGGCCGTATTATAGGTTCAAGTGCAGGTACAGCAACAACATATACAAGAGTCTTCTGCTCAACAGCACTCTGTACAACAAAATGAGCAACAAATAGTGCAGGTTTGTGTCTTTCGCTGTTTTTCCTAGTGTTCATTACCATTAAGTTATTTCATCGGGCCTCTATAACATGACTTTCCCTATTAGGTGCAGATTCAGGGGCAGCAGCAGGGTCAAATGTTGGGTCAGGTTCTCCAGGTGCCCTCTGGCTCCCATCAACAGCTACAGGGCGTGACGACTGCACAGTTGATTCAGCCTGGGGATCTCACAGAGGAACAGCATCAACAGGTACTCACCCATAGGCTACTATGCACACGGGGGTCACAGGATGCACCTGCCTGAGAAGTATGCTGGAGTCATTTCACGTCATCTCGCATTTGTTTTCAGCTGCAAGCTCAGTTGGTAGCAGCTGTGGCAGGGGGACAGCAGATCCAAATCCAGACAGTTGAGGCACTTTCTCCCACCCAGCAGCAGGACTCCACAGACAGGAGGGTGCTGGGAACGCAGGGGGCAGGCGTCCTCCAGCCAGCCAAGAAGCGTAAGGTGGACATGCCCATCACCGTGTCTTATGCACTGCCTGGCCAGCAGGTAGCCACAGTCTTAGCTATTCCTCAGGGCCAGGGCCAGCAGCAGAGCTACGTTTCCCTGCGGCCAGACCTTTTAACGGTGGACAGCTCCCACCTCTACAGTGCAACCGGCACTATTACCAGTCCCACCGGGGAGACGTGGACCATCCCTGTCTATTCTGCTCCCGCTGGATCCGGGGGCCGGGAGCAAGTCACACACATCGCCATCCCCCAGGAGGCTTATGGAACAGTGCAAGTTGCTGGGACAAACACTACTACAATGACCACAATGCCAACACAAGTCACTGTTGAAAACGATAAGCTGAAAATGTCTGTCAGCCAAAGTCAGACAGCGCAGGCCGTCTCCAGTATAACCAGCTCTGGAGGAATATGTGGCCAGGAGGAAGTTGTGCATACGCTGGCTGCAAATACTCTGTTCCCTGCTCAGCTTATGAACGGAAACATCCACATCCCAGTGGCAGTGCAGGGGTACTCCAATGCTACACAGTCTCTTATCTGGGATCCCCAGCAGCAGGTGCTGCACACACAGGGGCTGTCAGGACAAGATGCCCAGCAGCTTCAGGTAATTTAGACCTCACCTAACCATAATCTAGGCCAGGTTATAAGTGGGTAGATATTATTACATAATGTTACATGAAACAGCATTGTGGAATATTAGCAGAATATATGGAACGTGTAGGAGGCAGGTTAGTGGTAGTTGCAAGATGGAAATCTTAATTTGTGTGTATATTTATAGGTTATTATTAAATGTTTTATTTATTTTCTTGGCCAAACTGCATTGTGTCAAAACACAATGTGCATTATACATTGAGGTAAACGTCTGGTGGGGGTTGGCATACCAGCCGCACCCAGGTATGAGACTAAGGAAGACCCCTAGTAGGAATGTGTTGCCATATGTGTTTCTAGGGTCAGACAGTTGCTGTAGCAGAGGTGGATGGCCAAGGTCAGCACCAACTTCAAGTACAGGAGCTGCTGTTGCCTGCCTCTCTGAAGCCTGAAGAGGGTCTGGAGGTGTGGCGGCTCTGGGCTCAAAGAAAAAATTCAGAGCTGGACAAAGAAGAAAAAAATAAACTTGCCCCAATTGGACGTGAGTGCACCTGCAACATTACAAGAGAGTGTATTCTTCCTTTATTTATGAGGATACCTGACTTTAATGCCCATCCTAGAAAATTTTTAACCGTCAACCGGTGTGTTCAGGTCGGCAGGCACTGCGCTTTCAGGAGGACTTGGTGTCATGTGCCGTAGCTGAGCTCAGCATGGCTCTGTCTCTAATGACACGGGAGGCCCGGGGGCTGGAAGGAGAGACTTATGAAGCTGACGTTCTCTACTATGTCTTTCTCTGCATACAGAAGGTGCGTTCAGTATCATGCTTGTGCCGTCCTATTCCACTTCTGTCACGTATTGCTAGTATTGAAAGACTTCCTATTCCTCTTCTGTTTTCCCACCCAGTACCTGTTTGATAATAGCCGTGTAGATGACATCTTCTCAGATCCATACTACACCCGCTTCTCTCAGAGTCTGCACCAGATACTGGAGCCATGGAGGCCATCTGTCCACCCACTAGGTAACAGTGAGAGATGTGTGTTTTACAGTGTTTATAGTGAGTAGTTTTTATCAAGCAAACATTGTTCACTTCTGTTGCATTGGCTATATTCATAGGAACTGAACTCACCCCATTATTATACCTGTTATGACCTTCCTCCCTCAGGATATATCATCCCCAGTCATGTAACAGAAGAAATGCTTTGGGAATGTAAGCAGCTTGGAGCCCATTCGCCATCAACACTTCTCACAACTTTAATGTTTTTCAACACAAAGTAAGTAACACACAATGCTTCTGTATGTATATTTACTGTCGCACCCTTAACGGCATTCAACAATGATATACAGTAAGTGCACTAGCGAAACACACATTTAAATTCTTACTTTCTCCAGGTATTTCCAATTAAGGACAGTGGAGCAGCATCTAAAAGTAGCCTTCTCCAAGGTGTTGAGACATACTAGGAAGAGCCCCAACAACCCCAAAGACAAAAGCACCAGCATTCGATACTTGAAGTCTACAGATCGTTTTATAGGACAGAAAGGTGAGAAGCCAAATATTTGAACCCTCCTGTTGTCCTCCAGGTCAAACTGATCCAACGCGCTACCTCTAATTCTACAGCTTACACAGACATATGATGTGCACTGCTGGCACAACAAGGTAGTGCGCGTTAAACCCGAGGACAACAGGAGGGTTAAAAGGCATGGAGGAAAAAAAATAAAGAAATAAAATAAAGAGTAGGTGTAGGATGGTCTAGTGGTGTGGGTGCTTGACTCCCAGCCGGAAGGTTGTGGGTTCGAGCCCCGGAGTTGGACTACAGGCAAGCATCCTTGGGAAAGATGTCTAACCTCAATTGCTTCCAGTGGTTAGGTGTTCCTTGCATGGCTTGCACTGCCATCGGTTTATGATTGTCCCACTACTGACAAATGTACTACATGTAAGTCGCTTTGGATAAAAGCGTCTGCCAAATGCCGTAAATGTAAAGTAGTAGTAGTATTAATAATAATAATAATATAGAAATACACACAGCACTGACGTTAAAGAGAACTACACTATCAGACACAAGCAGGGAGCGCCATCTGCTCACATAAGCGTTAGATGAGTCCACCTTTTACAGAATGTTGATCTTGACAATTGTTTTTTTTATGCTTCAGTGACAGATGACATGTATTCAGAACAGCTTGAAGACCCAGAGAATCCTCTCCGTTGTCCAATAAAGCTTTACGACTTCTACCTCTTCAAATGGTAAAGAGGAGAAACTACAATACACACAGAATTTGACATGTTTTAGTGGAGCATCACACTTAGCTACAAACTAGTAACAATGCTGCTAGCATTTTCTATTCTCTCATTATTTTTTTGTTAAAGGGATATTTGAATCCCTGTTGAAGTCAAGGTAAAATAATGTGGCCTCCTTCATAAAAGAAACAAATACCTGGTCAAATGTATTTATATAGCCCTTAATCACATTACAGTCTCAAAGGGCTGCAAAATCCCTCTCCCATTATAATACATAATAAAGACTACCATAGTTTTGTTAACAAGGCTGAACTAAAATGTTGTATTTAAATATGTTTGTAATGAATGAAGGTCCTCCCCTTTTGATACGTGTACAGAAAAGGCATAGTGTAAGCATAGTCCATTTGCCAGTACTAGGCATACACGTTTTATTTGATCTATCATTGAAATAATAATAAATTTAAGTACTGAATAGAATGTTGTTTTTGCATAAATCCACCTGATAAGTACAATACTGTCTTACCTATTATATATTTGTTGCCTTGTCAGTCCACAGAGCGCTAAAGGTCGTAACGACACCTTCTACCTAAGCCCTGAGCCAGTGGTGGCGCCAAACAGCCCCATATGGTACTCTACTCAGCCAATCCCCAGAGAAACGCTAGAGCACATGCTCGCCCGCATCCTTGTAGTCCGAGAGATCCAGGAAGGCCTCACCATGTCAGTGAACTTGCACTAGCTGGACTGGAGAAGAATTGTTCCTTCTGTTCTGTCACCCATCCACTTAATTTGTGACTATCAATGGTTTTCTATTTTCTCACGTCCCCTTGAAACGCTAAGGGTGGCATGTTTAAAATCACCATATGTCTGCGTATCTGGACACACTGACTGTATGTACAGAAAATACAGTTAACAGATTGTGCCTTATATGGGCATAATCTCTCCATCACTTTTTTGCCAAAGGATGTAGTGTCTAATCTTTTATTGGACCTGAATTATAATTTAAATGTTAAAGCTGTTGGTTTCACTACCGATAGTTCATTGAATAATTGTACATTTTCTTTGCTGTTTTTGTTTTAATCTGTAATATATGTCTTGTATAATTTTGCTCGAATTGTCCTGCTCCATGCTGCTTTTCATGTTTTCATTTGTCTCCTAGTATATTCTGTTTGTGCTAGACATTACCACCTTCATCATTGTAATATCGCACAGCAAGCACCTTATTGGTGTTTAGACTCCCAAGTCAGAAAGCTGCAGTCCTTTGTTCAGGATTTGTGGTGTCTCCCTCCTTTTTTTTTATTTTTATTTTTTTTTAGAAAGTTTCTTGCCCTGTCAGCCATGAGCTGCACTAGCATTCATACATGAATTCTGGAGATAATATACTTGTAGTGAAAGATACTTGGTCTGTAGCACCTACTGTTGGATCAACTCAGACCTGCAGCATTAAGTGACTTAGGACATAAACATGTCTAATAGCTACCATTGCCATGCCTGTTCTCCATTAAACTAGAAAAAACTTGCAGCTTCATAAAAGACAACCGTCAAGGGGTGTGGTAAAGAAAGCTATCTATATAATCATTAATCCTGTCACCAACCCAGGACTTGCCCATAGAGGTATCTTACTGTATCATAAGTGTTTATTATTATGCAGTTAAAAGACTCATAAAAATGGGGTGTCCCATATTGTTCTATGATGTGTAATAATCAGAGCTCCTTCATGTACTGTAATACGTTTCAGTCATCTAAGGAGAATGGCAGTGCCTGTGTTTTTGAAACATGACCTTTTTGTACAGCCGCTATTTCATGCGTTTCCCTCTCTACAGCACACCAACGTTTTCAGAACTGGTGATTTATATAAGAGTTTATTTAAAAAATACAAAATAATGAATGGCAAATGATAACATTTACTGTAAAGTATGCATTGCAGCTTAAATGAAGTTTCTTGACGGCACACACATTGCAATACTGTAAGTCACCTGGCAGAGCTTTGTTAATTCACACAGACCAGCTTGATTGTCTCTCTCAGTTTGTGCGGTTTTGTAATCCAGTCTGGAGAAACTGGCTTGACAGGATTGCCAGGTTGTCACCTTCTGACAAAAACATGGGCTCATCTTTCATATTTTATCTGTGTTGCCTTCAGGCCTTGCTCTCACTAGGATTGGCAATATACACAATCCTGCCACATTTCATCCGTAATACTCATAATAGCACAGTGTTGTGTGTCTATATGTGTTTGTGAGTTCAAGTCTGTCAGTGTGAATTAAACCACATTGAGGAGGGAATTAGCCTCCGTAGAAGGTTCCCAGGACGGAGCAGCTGTTGCATTGTGCTCTGTGGTGGGTTCAAGGGAGCTCCTTGTCTTAAATGTCTCCTGCTTCCTCGTTCTCTGTGCCTAGAGGAGCTACGGAACCGCTCCTTGTTTTGGCCAGCATTAGAAATTGACACGTCACTTTGTGGGCTGTTGAAAAACGACACTTGATGTAAATGACGATTGTTTTTGGGATTGTCTCTATTTCAGTGTTAGTCAATTCTGCTGTATTCTCACCCAGTTCCACCACTGAGCCAGTAGAGCAGACAGCGGTGAACAAATATATACTGCTCCTGAGGGGAGATTCAGATGATCAGTATGTAGTATAACTTAATTTCAAACATTCTTTCAGGTAAGAAGAATGGCTAATGGAAAATCTTAAATATGGCACTCGCATGTGTTCAGTGCTTGAAGTGTGTTGTATGTTAATGTGAAAAATTTACTACAGACCAGATTCTGGACCATCCACATTCGATGCTTACGTAGGTCCTCCACAGCACCATGCACCTTTGGATGGATGCCCCTGATGCACAGCTGCATCATCCATAGCAGTGTAACAAATGCCCCTGACCGACCAATACCTGCACTGAAACAGCGAGACATAAGAGTTGGATGATGCATACATACACATGCATATACCAAGACCTATTTTCAAACTAAAGAAATGTCTAAATATTTGTTTCCACATTCATTCCTAATTGATATATGTATATATGTAGATTTATGTGATTACATACATTTTCAAAAATGATGAACTCAACAGCGGTAAAGGGCATAAGATTGTCGATAGGTTATTGAGGGAATTAAGGGATAAAGCAAGGAAGAATAGAAAGACAAGGGATACATGGATATAGGTAGAGGTAGATGACACTAGTGCCATGTGCTTGCCAGCCACACATTCTAAATGGGATGGGCTTAGCAGGGGTACACTTGGAAGTACCCTAGAAGCAGAATGTACAGCAAAAGAAAATAATCAGCATTAAAAAATGGGTGTGCATTTAAAAATAATATAAGTTAAAGCCTTCATTTGAATTACAATCATAATTTTAAATAATGTATCAACCTTAACATTTTGTTAAACTTTTGACTAAATTTTGTAGAAAATTGTTATATACTACAAGTTCATTGGATTTGTAGACATATTTGAAGTATGTTTTTAACAAAACAATAGGCTAAAAGCAGATGAATACAGCTTTGTCTTTCCACACCTACGCAAATTATTTTAGTAGTCGAGAGTTTAACAGAAGTTCAGTATTAAGGGCCAAACCCATACATGTATTTGAACCATTATGAAACCCATAAACCCACAAAATAATTAGTTTTATTTAAAAACTCTAGTCCAAGGTATATTCCTTGATTTGTGTCTGGATTTCCCCTTTTGTTTGAAACCAGCCTACTGTAGTCAACCATATAGACTGTAGCAGCTCCTTCTCTTCTACTACATATAGATGGGCTAAAGGTTAAAGGTCAGACCTGCAATGCACCAGAGCTGGACCCAAGTGCGGAATTGCTTCCAAATGCTGTCTCACATGTTCTGTGAAGGCACACAATGAGGATGGGTCCTTGGGGACTCCCTGGTCAGGCCAAACAGGGTAGTAGTAGTGCGTGATTGTCCTTTCTGCTGGACAACCCCTCTACAACATAAACATTCAATCAAAACAAACCAGGAGACTACATGCGCATCCAAGGGCAGACCTTGCTCCAGAATGAACTGAAGTAGATGCATGTACCTGTTTCAGATTAATAGTGGAAACAAAGTAATCTGGGCCTTCTTTACGTGACACTGTGATCACTTGAAACAGTCCATGACAAACAGTCCCCACTTCCAGAGGCCAATATTGATTACACAGTACCTGTAGGACAGTACAATATTATGGTATGATGCCTTTGTATTGGTAGCTACTCATTTACTCTGTTACTATTGTATGGCTACTTCTAAGATCATCCACCCATTTAGCTGTATACATCCTAGGACTGTTTAAGTTACATGTCTATACTGTAGCTAGCCTAAAGTAGCAGTCTGCTTCCTGAACAGTGCTGAATAAAATATAGATAACATTATGTATGCAGGCACAGGCTGAATGTATCTCACAGTGTCCTTTAGTCTCAGGGCTGTCACCATGACAATTATTTTGACATTCTGTTCCCAAACCATCCTCCAAAAGTCAGCCATGGTGCTGGGCAAAGGACCTTGGGTACAGATGAAGTCCCTCTCTGAACATCCACCCTAAATATACAAGTAAACAGATTAGAATATTTGCTGGAGAGATAAGGGAGTTGACAGATGAGGAGGTAAATGGACAATAGACACAATCAGACAGGTAACAACATCAAAATAGACACACTGGCCAGAAAAAAGGCAAAAATATACAAATTCAGGTTGACAGGTATAAGCAGCCAGACTGAATAGAAAAGCGAGAACATATACAATTAAAATTCAGTTTTGTTTGAATGACTGAAGCATTATTTACAGGCACAAAGTTTGCGTTAATGTAGTCCGAATGTGGCTGGAACGCTTGAAGGGACAGCCGCACTCGACAGTGGTCATCTGTATTCCACAGAAAAAAGAAAATCATGGCAAATATACAAAAGGTTGCTGAAGATGCAAAACATCCTGCATGTACACTGTTTAATAGCATACTTAATGGACTTACATGGTAAAATGGAGGGGTACCTGTTCTTTTCCTTGTTGGCTTCTAATTCCCCTGCCTTGCTAGATAGATCTTTGCCAACATCATTCAGTTTCTTTTTCAGGAAAAACAAGACTATGTTATTGTCATACAGATATTTTTACGCATGCTCAATTCACTCAATCTAGTTTACCTCAAACTCTTGCTTAAAGCCTTTGTTGTCATTAGCAGCAAGTGATTGACATTGTAAATGGAAATCCTGTAGGATCTGTGCTCGTGAGAAGGTTCGTACTCTGTAAAACATAATTTCAATGACATTACAGTATTTTACGTCCACATTAATCTTCTTTTCATGCATTCTGGCCTGTAAACTACAGTTTGAGCAACCTTGAACAGGTGAGATTCTGTAATTGTTTATATCTTACCGCATATTTTGTTTTTCAGAGGACTTCTTACTTGAAATGGCTTTGCAGCTTGGCCAGAGGGAATGATAAGTGATTATGTGATGATGCACACATTTACAACAGTCTCCTTGCTGTTTTGTGAATAAGCCTCTCTCATAGTAATAATTTCTAACATTTTTAAATGAAAATAATCTGTTTATAAAAATGATTTTGTTCATATAATTTGTATCATACAAATGATATATGAAAACTGCATGTAAAAAATGATCACATATCAAATGTGATAGAAAATCTTGAGAAATGTAACCAATAGAATCGCTAATAGTTTGTGCTTATACACACAGATATTGCATTTAAACAGGTTATGCACACTTTGCCTGAAGCAAACTGGCTTGGCAGTAAATACAGTTTAAGGTTAAGACTTAAGGTTAAGGTTATGACATTTTTACACATTTCTATTGTCTTGCTATAGTAACAAAAACACAATGTGCATATTATTCACCAGAAAGTATCACATAAAGAAATGTGAATAGTTCCCATAAACAAAAAGAAAAGAACGTCACCAAACCACTTCTGTGTTGTTTGTTTCAGCTTTACCTTTCAAAATTGTCTGTTGTCAAGAGAGTTAAATTGTTTTAACCTGTCATGACCACAGTGTAAATATATTCCACAAATTACCTTTCTAATTATATCTTGCTCTCACCTCTCTCTCTCATTCCTCTATCCTTTCCTCTCACCCTCTCTTGGTGTGTGTCTGTGTGTTAGATTGTTAGATTTGACTGTATGTGTGTGTATGGGAGGAGAAAAGGGAGGAGACAGCAATACAAATGTTTGAAGTAAGCCGGCAGTATATATAATAGTTGGACTAATTATTTCTGGTTATTGTTCTGCATATGTGACAAATGTCCCTGTGTGGCAAATTGATACTTTTTTACTTTTTATTTTATAAGCATTTTGTAAGATTTTTCTTAAATTCTGGTTATATTGGCCACAGATAAGCACACAGCAAATAATCAAATAAAAATAATTTTGGGGTCGCTTTCATCTATCCCCGGGCTCTATTTATTATCATGTGGTTGTTGATAATCCATAGGCTATTTAATGTCTTGTTTTAAAAAAAAAAAAGCATATGCACAAACAGACAGGGAAAACATGCCATTGGGACATTGGTGCTGAATGACGGAATACTGTGTGGGCAAGTGAGTGACAGAAGTACTGACATTACCTCTGCAGCCATATTGGCATATGTGCAGACCTGAATACGCCACCTACAGGTGGAGATAAACCCAGCGAAACCAACCAAAGTGTAAAAAGTTTCTGAATTAAATAAAACTTTTTGTTTTGTTTTGCCTTAATGCATTGTCCAGCCTTAAGGCTATCGGCCTACTTTACTTCACGTGAATGCTTTACGCTAACAGGAAGTGTGAAATCGAAACAAAGAATTAGCTTCTCCGAGCGAACACGATGACAATATTTAGATACACTTCCTGATTGTAAGCCGCTCAACATTATTTGTTTTTTGAAAACGACAAATGGATTATCCACGACCACACGAGATAGAGCAAAGAAAGGTAAATTCTAATTTGGCATTGTCAATAGCAGAAATATGTCAATATCACGTTTGTATGCTTCCAAACGATATACTATAAATTACAGTCGTCATATCGTTATACATTAAAGAGTACTATTGTTGCGCAAACATTACATGTTATGTGTTACTTTCAGCGTGAGCACTGAGCAGCTCAGTGAAGTAACACTGAAAGAACAGATAGGCATATTGAAAGCAGTCCATGACCATTTGTCTGGCTGTAGCCTACATGAGCGTTATAGTGAATTTACTGTAGGAATTAAACTTAAACATCATTTCATATTTTGCCAAAAGACATTGCTGTGTGTTTTAATACTTTGAGCTGGGCTCTAGGCCTATATTGTGATAGTAACTATAGGCATATTACTGATGAACTATGGCAAGACTTTTTGCCTGTGTCAAATGTAATCATTGAACAGGAGACACCTATCAGAAGAGTGAGAAGCCCACCCATACCCCCTGGAGGGTTTACTTCATTCAAACCAAGGTTTGGGGGACGGGTCTCAAAATATAGGTACGGTTGATAACATAAAATAAATGGTGAAGATGATGTTGATTCTAATAACAGCGGGATGGTAATCTGTTTTTAAGGGATGAACATTCATTTAGAAAACCTGGCTCAGATTTCGGGCAGCACAGCTATTACCACTACAAATCCCGACCTCCGTCAGACTGGAGGAATCACTCCGGGCCCAAATTCCAGCACCCCGGATCAAGAGGAAAGGAGAGTGTGAGCAGGAGTGAGAAGGAAACAGAGAGGGAGATGTTAAAAAACAAAAAGAGAGAGAACAGCAGCACTGGTTCACCCCAAAAAGACACTGGCAGTAAGACATGTACAAAAAGAACAACACACACACATGCAGGCATACACCAGCATACAATACTGTTGGCATAGTGTTTAACCTACTATACAGCATATTTACATTCTTTAGTCAGCCAGGAATTAGGGGACCACAAGGTGGCAGGATTGTAAAGCTTTGTCATTCAGGATTTTAATAATGATGACTTCACATAGGAAGTAGGAGTTTTTTCTCCATTTTTCTTAATAGCATCATAATGCCATAACATTATGTCATGTTTCCTCAGTACCTTCATAGCCTGCGTATCTAAGATCTTTGGACATCACACAGAGTCTTCATAACGTGTGTCTATCTTATCTGTCTGTTCTGCTCTGTACAGTATGTTGAACTATCAGCTGTCTGTTACACTGGTCTGTCTTTGCAATTGGACAAGCCAGATGCAAAAGTCATCTGGTGACTACACTTACACAAATATAAAAAATAGTACTATGTAATAATGTAGTTCTTAATGTGTAAAGAGATGCCATCTGATGCAGGCCATATTTTAAGTCCACCCCTCAGATTTAGGCTAATCTTTATGTGGCGTTTGCATCTCGCATCTCATTTCTATCTACTGTGGCACTGGCATGTTTTTCTCTCACACTCAGCCACTGTATCTGCGCAGACTGCAGCACTGTGGAGGTGTGTGTGTGTGTGTGTGTGTGTGTGTGTGTGTGTGTGTGTGTGCGTGTGCGTGCATGTGTGTGTGAGGAACAGGTTTCTCTGTGTGCCTCAGAGATGGTGCAAAGATGGTGACTCATCGATGGTTTGTATGTGTGAGAGTAAGAGAGAGAGAAAGAGGGATAGAGCGAGATGGAGGGAGTGAGAGGAGAGAGGGATGGAGAGGGCAGCCAGCCAG
Organism: Aphredoderus sayanus; assembly: GCA_027564795.1. Lineage (NCBI taxonomy): Eukaryota > Metazoa > Chordata > Actinopteri > Percopsiformes > Aphredoderidae > Aphredoderus > Aphredoderus sayanus. The sequence continues at coordinate 29,326 of JAODUG010069164.1, forward strand.
CAGTATATAATGAGCCGTAACAAAGCAATTGCCTCACATAGAACACTGCAGTCCAATGTTGCGAGGCAGAATTCTTAAACACACCCAATGGATTCTGCTTAAAGAAACATTAATTTTAGCCCTGCTGCGTGTAGTCTGCGGACAATCACTCCTCTGACCAAAGATTGAAGAAGAGGAGAGGGAGATGAAAAGCCTTGGGACATTAATGGTGGCCTAAAGATACAGCTGTACATATGCCATCTACAGCATGTCAGTTAAAAAAAAAATCTATTACGTTATTTTAGCTAGCACGCAACAATTATTTATCTAGTAGCTGTTGTTCTGTATTGTGTTGTTGTGTTAAAGCTGCACAACATGGCAAACATCTCATAATTAAATATCCCCTTTCTGAATTTTCAATTTATTGGTCTTGCAAATTCCTAGTAAAATCTGCAGCAACAAGAGATCCCTTGGACATGACAGTACTGTACCATACCCTTATATTACTTTGTATGAGTGTACTGGTAGTAGTTTAATAAGACCACCATGCACTTGTGAGTTCTGTAATCTGTCCCATCTGCACATCAGTATAGCAACTCATTCAAAACCTGTCGGTACCCAGAAAGAAAACTTGAATCGTTGTCGAACCAACACCAAGAATGATGTGCTTAGCAACAGAAACCATGGAGCTCATGATGAGATCATGGTGCTCTATAGCGGCTATAGTGATACTATACTGCTGTACACTAGCAGAAAATAATCTTGGACTCATGCAGACACTGATCTCTGCCTCACCAGAATTAACAATGATACACTGAAACAACTGATTTAAGCGAGATTGGAAATAACATGAAATGGGTTGCTTAAAGTTATAAGAATGAGAGCTTTCAGTTGTATGTTGTGACCAGATTTGTGATCAATATGCCAAATAATCTTATGCAGCTTTAAATTGTGTTGTGTTGTATAAGTGAAGCACTGGTCCTGACCTCATGTGGTTTGTCTGTTTTGCAGCTACAGAACCTTTTTTCTGCAGGTCTGTGTCCAGCAAAGAGAAAGACAAACACCTTAATGTAAGTTTCATGACACAAGCTTATAGTGGTTTTTCCTCTGCTTTTCAGTTTCTTTATAGATATTGGGAGGTTTTGTATTATGCCTGAAAGTACTAGATGGTCCATCCTGATTTGAAATAATTGTGTTGTTGTTTTAAGTTTGGCATTAAAGCTCCTGCATAAAACATTTGACCTTTTGCAACATAATATTTTAACATTACATAATAACGCGTACATGGTTGAAAGTAAATACAATGATCACAGGGAAAGATCAATACTACCATCATCTTCATCTCTAAATTGTTATATGTTATATACTGATGCAGGTGCCTTCTTCATTTTAACTGTTTTTGGGTTTTAAAGCCATTTGAGTTGAGGAGGGCAGATGTGCTTCTCTTTTTAAACTGGAGCACAGGTGCAATGATGTTGAAATAAAGTGTACTTTTCTTGGCCTGTATAGACACAGCACCACATGGTTGTCTCATGCAGCCCTATCAAAATAATGAATCACTCGAGCCTCCTGCTGCATTCTAACCTTCGGTTAAATAGTGAAGACATCCGAGAGAAGTCAAATACTAAATAAACTTTTTAGGTCAGTCCTTACAGTTCACTCTGTAAGATGGATTGTTATTGGTTGAGTGTTGATAATGTTTAGCCTTGTGAGACCATCTTGAACTTGCAAGCTCCACAGTTTCTGCCACTTTGTAAGCACCTTTGGAAACACTTACAAGTTGTTCATTGTAGTGTTGATGCAATAGGTGTTTTTAGCTGTCTATTGAACTACCTACAACCAGTCAGAACAACAAATATGGGATGCTGAAGTCCTTAACAACAAGCAAGAGTGAATCTATATTGCAAACTCACTAGAAAAAGTGAGCTTGTGTCAAAGGACATTTGTCTTCACAATGAGAGTCACATTAAGAATGTGAGTGGATTCCTGCTTTACTTTAAGATGTGGAACATTCCAAGCTATCTGTCTGTCACTAGCTGTCATGTTGAATGAATGAAGTCACTTTCTCCTGATGTTAGCCTTACCCTTTAAAAAGTTCAAGCAAAATACAGTACACGGTTTGCTTTATTTACACATTGAATGAAAAAAATATAGATCATTGCTGGAATGTTTTGGGCTGGGAGTTTGGGCTTTGATGTCTGAAATCCTTGGGCATTAATAAAAATGTGCGGCATTTATTTTTCTTTGTTTAACAGGTTTCTCATGAACAAATCAAAAGCCGAGAGAAGGAATGTGAGGAAGCTCCGAGCAAGGAGTCAAAACAACTTAAAGAACCGGATTCCCCTTTAGACTTACGCCATGCTACAGCACGTCATGCCGCAATCCATAAGAAGAGAAAAGAAATAGAGAAGGTAGTATCACAAGACACCACCCCCCACACACACACAAACACACATCAGTTTCAATATAGGCTTCTGCAGATTCCAGAAAAAGATCATTTAATTTGAAATAAAATCATATTTGAGCGTATTTGAAATACTAGTAAATGCTAGTTTTTGTTTTCTACTTTGATTTCATTTGAATACTTATACATAGGTTCTTCACCTAAGGCTTATGCAGAACTAGCTTGAATGTATTTTGATTTTAGTGATTGCATGTGTGCTTGAAATTGAGTGAGTAAAGACACGGCCTCTTGCTTTTCATATCTCCATGGTTACAAGAAAAGGTAGGCTTTGTGTGAAAGCAGTCTGGCTCCAGGTAGATCAAGCAAATGTGCACACACAAATCGAAATTACAGCTGTATGAACAGCCATCTGTGTGAGTGATGGCTTGGACTGTTAGTGATATACAAACAATGAGACTATACACAGAGGAGTTTTGTTAGTTGTCACGCATTCTTTTTCCATCCTCAGATCCAACTGGCTTTTTTGTTTGTCTCTACTCCTGTTTTCACCATTCCTTCTTTTTGTATTCCTATTCACTCTTTTATCTCCATCCGTCGATCGCGCACATTACAGCTCCTGCTCCCCCAACCCCCCATCCATTCAACCCAAAAACAGAAACGCACTCAAATTGAGCTGTACCAACCACCTGTTGGACAGCGTATTCCCCTGCTGGCTTTGTATTGAATCGCTTCAGAGCTTTGCGTCTAGAGTCTCATCTACTCTTTCTGTCTTCCATACAAATAGGAAACAACTAAACATAAATGTGTAAATAGCCCAGTCTCACACGGGGGGCTACATTAGATGTTTCCATAAATAGTCTTGTGTGTCTGTATATGTTGCAGGTGTATCGTCAGGACTGTGACACATTTGGCACGGTGGTAAAAATGCTGATCGCCAAGGACCACTCATTGGAGCAGCTCATACAGACTTCTCTGCAGGAGAACCTCAGGGAGATAGGCGTACGCTGTGTCGAGGCTATGGAGCGATTTATAGAAGACTACGACACCGGGTGCCTCTCTCACTAATCAAACAACCCGTCAAACAGCCACACACCTGCTACTATCACCTACCACATGCCTGCCTTTAAGAGACATCTTTGAGGTGGTTAAATTATGTTTATATGTGTGTATGTGTTCTATTATTAGTTTTTTTCCTGTTTACTGCCTTCTGAATGTCATTGCGGATTCCTGTGCATTTTGACTGCACTGGTTGTTCTATAGTATATATTATCGTTATGTGATTATAAAATACAGACTATTCATCCGAATTATTTTGAATCACATTGAAGTTTATGAGACAAATTTACATTTACATTTGACTACTTTAGTAATTTGTGCATGACCCTTCAAATAACAGCTGTATGATTATGCATTGAATCACATTTATGCCATAACTCTAACTACTGATAATCAAGTTAGTATTGAAGTCTGACTAGGGCTGTTAAGGTACTGTATTGTGCATAACTGGAAATAACGTTTGTGTAATAAAGTCAGTTGAACGCTTTAGCTCATGACCGGATCCGCATTAAAATAAGTCAGTCACATTCATATAGATGTCCCTTTAGCAACCTAGCCTGATGATACCATCCTGATCTCACAAGCTCCAGTTTGACTTCACTACAAGATAGTTTAGACAGGCTTTCATTCCATTCGTTTAAGTCCAAACCACTGGTAGTTAGGACCAATTGGCACCATACTGGCAGCTACTGGCATCGGTTTTGGTGTGACATTAGCTATGATAGCCTATATAGACAGATGGTGTATCCAATTACCTGCCAAGTATTGCCAGCACTTTACAGCGGACGGCTTTGCATATAGTTCTTTGTAACAAACCATCACGTTTTCCAACCAGCTAACAAGCTAAAATACAACATCCTGGTTTTTGATCAAAGTACACTTTATTTCTGTTATGAGATGACAACAAAAAATGGACATGCAAACCTTTCTATCTCTACACTGTATTATACAAATAATGATTCTTAAGTTACAAAATATATTTATATAAATATTTAGGACCATATGTACATAACATTTACATTACTACATCCATCACTTTAATAACATTTGTATTACTTTATATACATTTAACAGGTATATTATTATTATTATTATTATTATTATTATTTTTATTATTATTATTTGTATCATTATTATTATTATTATTATTATTATTAATTATTATTAAGTAAGTTACTCTCAAAAACCAAAGCATGTTGCAGAAGAAAAAACAGGACCATACCTTACGTTACTGTGCTTAAAGAGTAACCAAACACTAACCTTTTAACCTATCCTATCAAACCACAGGAATAGCTCCCTATACATGTGAAAACAGGTTATTGTGTGCAATGTATGAGGTCACATACTGTACATGCACAAAAACAGCTAACCAGATAAAGCCATTGCTTGTAAGCTGTATTCAACAAACTCAAATGACTGCTATTCCTGTGGTTTTATATTAGTGTTAAGTTACTTCAAATGGTCAAGGAGGAAAGGCTGAACACATCTGTCCTTGGTAAAGCATGGAAAGCAATGTATAGCACAAGGTTCAACAGACATATTTGTACAAAGTGATAACTGAGGCTAGCTAGCCAATACTATTTTCCAGCAGTTTTTGGATTCCACTGAGGTAAACAACACAGCTCAGAATCTAGCACACAGCTTTTACTATTCCAACACGATTTCTGGTTTATCCACACAAAACAGTGTTACAGCTGAGAGCATAGAGCCTGTGAGCTGGGGTTTGTCAAAACAGCCAAACAGCCATCACTCCAGTTTTGCCAATGATTCCTTATGAATCTGTGGTGGTGTTTGTTCTTCCTTCACAACTATACACACAATCACACATATGGTTCAGGCATTATTAGCATTGGCTGTGCTATATTTATCAGTCAAAATTATCAATGCCTACCTATTCCATCACCTGGATAAATCATTGTAAACAATGCCCTTACGTAAGCTATGCTTCCTCTCATGATAAGATGACACCTTGTGGGTGTACACAGACCCCATAAAACCGTAAGCTCGCAAACATCTAAATTATGTCTCTTCACAGTTACCTCTCTATATACTATATATCTATGTCGGTTGCCCCCATCCCACCCCACCTATTCCTGCCTCTTCCAGCTGATCTCTTTTCTCTAGGTCTAGGAGATCACACAGTTTTTGCTCTTCCTCCTGTGGCGAGCGTGCAGCTGGCCATGAATGGGTCCATGCAGGGGTCCGTGGTGGCCCGCCATCCCAGAGGGGCTGTAGCGGTGCCGCAGGTCCTCATTGTTGATGTAGCGCAGTTGCACTGGCCGAGGGATGGGCTCCCCCAGGAAGTACCCCTCGTCTTCCTCCGACTCCTCCGAGGAGGAGCAGCTGGAGCACCAGGGATCCGCCCCCTCCCTGTAACCGTCACCGACGTAGGGCCCGCCCTGCCCCAGCGGCGGCCAGCCGGCGTTCTGCAGGGTGAGATCCGAGGTGGTGCGGGGGCACGGCCGGTAAGGTTGCGCCCTGTAGCCGCCGGACCCCAGGCCCAGCAGCTCCCGCGCAGCGTGGCCGGAGGGGAACTGGTCGTAGTCCTCCTGCACGCGGCGGTGGGCCGGCTCCATGGCATGGGTGGGCCGGTCGGCCGCCAGGTGCAGGGCGTTGTCGGAGCGGGAGCGGCGGGAGCGCTTGTGGTGGTGGCCGCTGCGGTGCTGCCCTTTGCCGTGGTTACCGCGGTGGTGCTTGCGACGCCTGCCTTGTTGCTGGGGCTGCTGTTGCTGCGATGCGGGCTCCTGGCCGTTGGGACGCCGGCGAGGGGTTCTCTCGTTCATGGGAGTCATGTGGAGGTTCCCGCTGCTGCCTATTAGGCCAGCGCGACCTTTGCCGTTGAAGGCCAGCGGCTGCGGGGCATCCCAGTACTGCAGGGGGTAGCCCACCCTCAAAGGAGCATCCACGTTCCCGTAGGGGCGAGAGGAGCACAGGGACTCTGTGCTGTGGAACTGGACCGAGGAGCTGAGGGTGCCCATGTTGCTCTTCTCAGACACATTCACACCAGAGTCCTTGCTCAGGTCGGGCATTGAGAACCTGGACAGATGCTCCTGCCGCTTACTGACCCCATCCAGGGAGTTACCTGTTAGGGAAAGAGAGCCGGTCATCACACAGTATTAACTGCCATTGCGTTATATCAAGTCGCATAGTATCACGCTGTGCTGTGTATTTAATTGTGTTGTATCATGTAGTGCAACGTAATATACTGTCCTAATCTGCGTTATATCAGCATACCTGCAGCATTAGACATGATGAGGGAATCCATGGATCCTCGGGGTGTCTGCTCTAGAGGTGTGAGAGGTTCATTGAAGCTCATGCCATTGATGGGGTTCCTCCTAGTCAGTGGGGGCCTGCCATTCCTCTGGAACCCATGCAAGCTGATGCTCCTCTTGTCTGAGAAGCCCTGGCCTTGGCTAGACATCTCGTTGAAGCTCATCTGGGTGCGGAGCTTAGTGGGCCTGAACTCATCCTGGCTATGATGGATCCAGTTCTCATTGAAGGAGTGGCCCCTGAGGGCAGCCATGGGGGTTCTCTTTGTATTGCCTTGCTCTTTCCCCCAGGAATCGGGCCTCTTTGCTGGGTTACCCGGAATCTGGGCTGGAGGGTGAGGATTAGAGTTGGGATTGTAGGCCTGCCTGGGGTTACATTGGCTCATCATCTGTATAGGTGGGGTGATGGGAGGTGGGTCTCGTTCGGACCCCTCGAATGCAGCAGCAGGGTAGGGTTCATCCCGACTCATCCACACCTGATTTAGGCTCGGAGTGCGGCTTGGGGTGCGACTTGGGGTTCTACAAGGGGTTCTGCTGGGTGTCTGGCTAGAGGAGAGGCTCAAGCGGTCCATCTGAACAGACACGGGGTCAACCTCCACGGACAGGCGGTCTGGAATGGGCGGAGGAGCTGGCTGGCGAGTTTCAGTGTTTCGCCGTTCCTGCTCGGCGCTGCGACGCTCTTTTTTCCCAATCTTGGTGCTGTGACGAGATTCACGGGAACGGGCACTCTGAAAGGCTGAGTCTGAGGAGTCCGACTCATCTGGATCCTGATTGGCCAAAATATTGAAGTGGTTAGATTCAAAGGTATCTTTTTATATCATATAGGAAATATGTATTCATATTATTTAAAGTTGACAATAATGGCTCGCTGACCTCTCCAGCACTGCAGGAGCGTGAACAGTAGATGTGCCCCTGTTTGGGAAGGAAGGGGCGACCCAGCAGGGAACGTTTACAGTGGGCACAGCAAAAACATTCCTCTGTTGCATGCCAGTGTTGCCCATCATACGTCATCTGGCCTTGGTCAATGCCTACAGCAAAGAGAGTGAACCATTCAGATCAGTAAACTAATATTTACATAGTCGCAGCCTTCACAGTTTTAAACCTCACCTGCACACCCCAAAAATGGTTTCTGTGCTGGCACCTAGTGTAATGCATATTCAATACTACTTGTAAAGATTGGCTAAATATAATTTTCAATGCTGTATGATATTAACACTGTTAATAATGAACAATATCTGTAATTAATACATCAGTGAAAGCTCCTTGTTTGAATTAATCTTCCCAACTTGTCGTTGAATATTAACATTTAATCTTTTGAAAGAAATTAGATCCAGTACAAGCGCTGAGCTTTCCCTGAGGGAATATGATATTGTTATACCCATATGTGTGATTATTCGGTCCATAAACTAACACGACAACATATTTCCCTGTCCCTGCTCCTGAGCTAGAGGAACTAATCATCTTTCAGCGCTTTCATCAGGATACAACATGGCATCCTCTAAAAAACGCTCTGTTTCCTCCAAAGTTCCTGAAGCCTGGGAGGATAATAACCATCCACATTTCACTGCTCTGACTACGGCTCTCTGCAGCTGTGTACAACACACAGCTAGAAGGGCTGAAATCTGTCTCGTCTGCTTGAGGTCGTCTTTGATGTTGTTGAGATGGATGGAGTTCCTTTAACTGTTCAAATCTGTCCACTTGGGGCATCGCTAAGCCATGTGCGGGAAACGTGCCATACCTATGTGTTCTCCGCATGCATCACAGTACTCCGCATAAAGGGACTCGAAGCAGTTGCAGCAGTGTGGCCGTCCATCCTTCATGATGTAGCGCTGGCCACCGAGGGGGGCTTCACACTCATAGCAGCAGAAGTGCTTCATGTGCCAGTGCCTACCTTCTGCTTCAGTGCACTCATCAGCAAATATGATCTGTATCACAGACACATAACATTCAGCAGATCGCTAACGGTCTGAAGAGAGAAACTGATTTGATGAGTGAGTAGTAGAGGGGCTAAAATGGCACAAACACAATGCTACACATGGATTCAAATCAACAAAGGCCGGCTCATGTCACATCACGTGTGAGACAGTCAAGCATGGCTTTTCTGAGAATGCGGCCACATATTTTCAATCCCTAATTAGCTTAAAGTCCATCCAATACAAGCCTTTTTGTGCTAGTCAAACATTTCCATATCGCTTTAAGGCGCTGCGCCCATTTCATGCGCACCTCATCGCAGGCACAGCAGCGGGGTTTCAGCCTCTCGGCATGGTGCCGGCCACAGTAGATCTTGCCATCCTGGTAGAAATAGATGAGATCCACCAGCAGTTCCTCACACATGCTGCAGACAAAGCAATGCGGGTGCCAGCATTTTCCATGGCCGGCCCTTGCAGCAAACACGACAATGTCCCCTCCGTTTATCTGCCCCCCACACTAGAGGAAAATACAAAGGAGGGGGGGGGCAAGGAAAGAGAGAGGGGGAAAATAGACTGATTTTAAAATAAACTAAACACTTTTACAGAAGCTACAAAAATAAAGTTTAAACTTTTACAAATTGATTTATTTCTAGCAATTGGCAATTGCTAGTAAATATCAAGTATTATTTGTGTTAATTTGTATTATGATTATTTAGAATATATTGCTGAAGTGCAGTTTTATGCTCTACTGGAAGAAAGGAATGGCCTGGTAAAATCCTCAAGGTTTGCATATATGATTTGCTTCACCTTATAGTTTGAAAAGTCCCAATTAAAAATGGAGAAATGTAATAGGTGCAATCAATTCATTATCATTATCAGTAAACCTTTGAGTGCAAATAGAAATATATAATATGGGTGGAGCTTAGGAATTAGAATGGCATTAATGCAGATGTCTTTACCTGTTCACAGATTGCCCCGTTGATAGTGAGGGGGAAAGGACGGACATTTCCCCTGCCCAAGTTGTCCATCTTCCTTTGGTTACTAAATAACTTAAGTTCTCTTTTCTCCTCTTCGTCTAGTGTGTTACAGTAGCGCACCTGAAATTTGTATTAAATTGTTACTAAACTCATTCAATATTTAGATCAAAATGTTTCTCTATATTAAAGCATATATTCATCTAAAAAGCACCTCATTGTCATGTGGTGGTAACTGGTGTAGCAGTTGTTTGATTCGATATTTCTCTCCAGGGCTGTTTACATAAGGAACCTTATCTTCTGGTAGAGAGCTATAATACTGATGTACCTAAAACACAACAAATACATAGAGAAACTGTCAATTAGTGAAAAGTAATAGTGAACAGCCCCAACCCAAATAATTGTGAAAGCATTTTTTAAATGAACTCTGTCCTGATTTTGCATCAGAGTCATCCCCGTTGCTTTTGGAATCATGCCTGGAAATTAAAGTTTGTGATGAAGGGCCTTGCCACTGCAGAATATACAACCTTGAACACAGTACTGTTGTTATTGTTTTTCATTTTGAACAGGTAATATTAAAATTGATAAGAAAACACAAGCTATGGCCTCCTGTTGAATGTGTATTGTATTGATATTATCAATGTATAATCATTTGTGGGAATGTCAACACATTTACTTATAATCAATTGAATTGATTATAACCAGGTATGACAACTCAAAATGAAAGCTTTTTATTTGTTTATCATTGATGCTTTAGTAGAAATATAGTGTTTCATAGAGATGTTCCATATATTTTGTTCAGAAAAACTAAGAATTCTACTAATAATTATATTTTCATTATCTTCACTGTTAGTTGTCAACTGCAGTTTTAGTTGTGCTATGACATGGATATATCTGGTCAATTGCCAGTCAGAGTCATGCTGTGACATTGTCACATCTAATGGAACCGGAACATCAGTTGTTTCCAGTTTTATCAGTTGTTAATCATTGTCAGCAGGCTACCTATTCCTGACCAATTTTGTCACATTTTGAGATTCTTCTGTGAAATTTATGTAGGTTCTGACATTAGGTTGTTATATTCACAAATAGTGAACAGTTTTAAGCTACAGTAATGCCTTCTGTCTTAATATTTCAGGGATTTTCTACAGGTGCTTTGGCTTCACAGGAAATAGGGGTTGTGGTCTGCAGAAGTATCATGCTGCATTATTGGCTGTGACTTTAGGAAATCCAGATGACGACAGGAAAAGTAATGTTTTAACTGTGACAAATGAGACAGTAGATGTATATTTACTACTTAATTACTTAACCAGAGAACATTACATACGCTATTTTGGTAATTTTCTTTTACTGCGTACAACTACTGACAGTGTAGAGAGACTTTAAACTAGTACCCATCTAGGGAATGTGACAAGCTTGAAAATTCTTCTATTCTAATGCACACAAAAAAACAGCAGGCAGCTCTGAATGCTTTTATCGCCTGTTGGATGAGAGAGGCTGCAGCATCCTCCAGCATCCTGTCAAGATGGCTGACTGGAGAAAATGACTATTATCAAGCATGCCTGTCATCTATTAACAGAACCCCAGGAACCCTGCCACATTACAGTGGTGAACTTACAGTACTATTTATTAAAAGTCTTCATGGTCTGACCCATTTTAATGTGAATCAAACCTGGACCTCTCATATCACAAATGATGGCCACACAAATACGTTAATGAAAAAAATGTAAGTGCAGCTGTCTTCTTTATTGCATGGAGTTAATTAACAACTGTTAATTATCAGTGACTATTTTGAAATGTGTAGTCATATTGTTAATATATACGTTTCACTGCTTTAGTGAGCCTCAATGCATTTGAAAGAGAAATAACAAAATTAATCATTTATATTATTGTCCATATTTACACAATTATCTAATAAATGTTTCATATGTCATATTCTGACATATTCATATTCCTTAACTAAAATCAATCAAGGACAGGGTTTATATAAAGCCATCAAGCATTGTCATATACAGAAACAGGTGCATGTATTATCAATGATATGTTGATACAGGTCATGGTATAATGAAGCACTCCTCACAAATGCATTTGTCTGTGGAAATCATGAACATGTCCTTGGTATGAAAAGGTTTCTGTCTAGGTCCATACCCTTGCTCCCTATGAAGCTCTAATGTACTTCTCTGCTCACATACAGTATGTAAGCAATATATTTTGCTTTCCTTATAGCTTGTATTACTCTACAGGGCAATATGTTTTAGTTATGACCCTCTCTTAAAGACTTTTAACCTGCATTCAACAGGTTGATTGATTATCAGGATATGATAAATATGTAAGTCACAAACTTGTAAACACTAAACAGTTTATTAACTTTGTCTGGTCACTTGTTTGAATGTTTTAATTTTCAAGCCATTCATTCTTAACTTGCTGTCTTGAATCTTTCACAACAAAAAACTGTGGCCAGTATACTCCTTGTCCACAGGAATGATATGTTCTCAGTCCCCACAGCATGTACAGATGCTACCCCCTCTGACTGGAATCTGCTCCTGTCAGATTTAAAACTACAGGAACTCTTACCACTGGCTGCTTTTACCTCTATTCCAAAAAGTTAGTCCTTTTATACTCCTATTAGTTTATATTAATGGAATGATCTGATTGATTAATTGTTTTATTAACATGTCCATTATGTGTTATATATTATGTCTAATATGTTCCATGGGCTGGTGTCTTGAACTGTGTCTTGACCTTATGTAATTTCCTGGTTATAAAGATGATATAAAATACAACTCAAACTATGCTCCATCACAGAGGAACGTAGACAGTATATAATGATTTGTGTACTTATGCAGTCCACTAATAAGCCAGCCATTTCTTTTCACGGTTGGGTCATGGTTGTCATTTTGTTAGATTGTGACCTTGATTCCTCCGTAGGGGCAGCTTTAACGTTGACAGCTAAGTAACTTGCCAACAATTATTCCTCCATGAAATGTCTGACAGCTAATTCCCTGTTGTTTGTGCATGTTATATCTGCTCTCCCTTCTATTTCCTTCAGCCCCATGGAGTTCAACACCATAATGGGGTTTAGAGAACAATAAAAAGCCTTTGTTTTAGCCATTTTCAAAACTGCATCATCTGACTGATACATTCATTTGATTGTGTCTGTCTGGCCATACTGATTAAATGTCACCCAGAATGGAGTGATAAACAAGGTCAAATATATTGACTTTAATGGTGAGTGATTAATGGATTGACATCCAAAGAAATATTAAAGGTAGTGGTATATCTGCACAGTGCACACTGCATGGCAAAGCAATGCAAAAAGGAGGGTCCCCTTACCACGCTCACATACATGGGCCTTAAAGAAAGTTGTGTGTACACGGTAATGTGACATGTGCAATCACGTTTTCAATTTGAATCCAAGCCCATTACAATGCTTTATAAGTATTTCCCCATATAATCAAAGGTTTAATCAAGGCTTTTGAAAGAGGTTGGATGCAAAAAGCTAATTGTGCTTAGGCAATATATGTTCACTCTACATATGCCCTGCCCAAAGCGAGAATGTATTAAATATGGATACAATACTGAAATGCATAATATCTAACACATCACCCTCGATCTTGGCTGACATAAAAATAAAAATCACAGTAATCACAGATATCAGTCTAGGTATAACTCTGCCCATGTTCCCTGTTTGTGAGCCAGAGAGAAGTGTCTGTTGCCCTAGTAACTATCTTCCTAATACATAAACTGCATCTCTTCCCCTGCACCAGTATATTCCACCACACAGATACTTGCTTTTGCATATTCAGTGAGGCTGTGTAGGGTTATAGCTCTTATAGCTTAAGATGCTAATAACAATTTAAATGTTAACAGCTTATGATAAAATCAGTTATGCTATGTATCTGCTTGAAGAATACCTGCTCCGGGCTGAGACCAGGGGGAACCCAGGCATATTCCTCAAGTGCACATCCAGAGTCATCATCAGAGGTGGAGTTCCTCTGGAAGTCATACATTAGCTTAGTGACTGTCTTCTCCATCTCCAGTGGCATGGCCGTCACCACATGTTCCTCAACACCACTCGTACAGTGGAAACCCCTAAACAGCAGAGAAAGGCATTTGTATGAGTTTAAACTAAGAAGATGCCACACTAACAAAGTAATGGGCTGGGTGTTGGGGGGTTGCAGCCAATTATAACATGTCTGTGTACATGTATTCATTATATGCAATCTTATGTATGCAAATATTCCATGCAAATATTCCACTAATCCATCTCTAAAAAAGTCTTTGAAGAAAGACAACACAAGGTCTAGATGATAGCTTTGGCATTCATCTGACTAGGGACGTTTTGTAAGATCTGCAGAGTGCAATATATTAGAAAGCACAAAGATCAATCCCACCCCGCACAACATTGACAGATGAGAAAGAATGGCATCCGCTCTTCAGCTGAAGAGGAGAACAGCTACATTCATTACTAATACATGAATGATTAGCAGCAAAATGCTGAAAGCATTACCACTGCTTAAAACAAGTAATTGAAACACAATTTCTGTAACATAGTGGGAGCGAGAACATTTAACTTGATTACGGATAATGTAGATAGACATTTTTAAGTACATGCAGACATATTTTTTACAATCAAAACTTTAAAGAGGCTGGTATAAAAAAAGTTGTCAACAATAAATTCTGAAAATTGCTGTGATCAGAGTATCTAATAAAATACATTTGGATAAAGTGATTATGATTTTATGACTGATTGCAAGGTCAAACATTACAGTGAAAGAAGTGCAATAACATTTCCCCAATGGAAACAGAGCAAGGCAATCATATTTTAATCAGATTGACAATGAGCTATGTTTGGGGATGAACACCGCAGAAATACATATCTGACGCAATGGATAAAGATTGGAATGGCAGGCATTTTCACAGATTTAGCAAATGAGTCAGCGTGCACCCAGCAGATCAGAGCAGTGTTTATCTCCTTAAAATGGGTGTTGTTGGTTCCTTTGTGGCATATATATTGATTGGTACACTTTCATACAGTCAGTGGGGGTTAAACTGTGGTCAAGCCTTTGGTAAGGTGTATTTCTTACTCTGCAAAATGTTAACTAATTGTTGATAAAGGGTTACTCCAACCTAACATGCTTTTATAACTAATATTTATTTATGACACATTTAGTTTACCATCACTGTGAACCTATAGGCAAGGTACAGTACCTTATACCACATTGGAGCATTATGAGACTCTTACTGTAAGGTGTTCATGACACATTTATAAAGAAACATGTCCATCATTGCTGAAATCCTGACAACATAATAGATTGTTTTCATGGATTATAGGTGTGAATCTCATTTTGTCGCCTACAGACAGATGAAGAAACAGTTGGCCACAAACTGCTTATGTATCAGTGTTATCTGTAGTTAAATCATCAAAATAATGTCACAGAAAGTATCGGTACGGAACGGAACACAACAAGACAGAAATGCACAGACAAAGGGGACAGGAGAAGAAGGGAGAGGAGATGACCTGACAAGAGAGGTTATTTTGAAAATTAGACAAAAGCCTACTGCCTTTTTGAAGCTTCTTGTTTGTAACACAATGTCTATTGTTATGTGAAGCTGTTGACTTCACAGTTACCATTCATGTCTCTTGTCTCCTGTCCCTCTGTTAGAACACAGTAATTCTTATTCCTGTTCTGCCCATTTCAAGCAAATGGGTGAACATGATTTGCCAAATCACATGTATTCACACAAAGGCATTCAAATCTTACTGAAACAAGGATAATGAATGCATACATATGTTATGCTATCCTCTTAGTATGCCAGACGTACACTCCTGATAACTGAATGGTAAATATAATTATCATGAGTTGTTTTTTGAGGTTTTGTTTCATTTTGTCAATGACATATGTGACAGACCCGTCTGTCACATATGTACCCTCCAGAGTACCCTCCATCTGAAGGGACAAAATATCAGCTGATCACAAAACTTCAAGACTTTGTAAATTGGAGATGAAACGCTGTTGAAATACACACAGAATCTGCCAAAAGAGAGAAAGAGAAAGAATGTACAATGTATGGAGAGCTGTAGATGCACTGTGAAGAGCAATGCTTTTCCCTGTTCACGTGTCATACCTCACCCACCTCCCTCCTTCCCTTAGCAATCCTCATGTGCCTCTGACAGGCTCTGTGTGGGTGTGTGTAAGGGAAAGAAAGAGAGCGTGCGGGAGTGATGGAGATAAAAAGCTCTTATTTATGTAAAGGCTGACATGAGAGGAGGTGCTCAACCGAAGTACAATGAGAACCATGGTTCTCAACACTGAAAACAGCACCAATCAGGCCAAATGTTTGCTCTCTGATTACTAACATCTACATTCAGTTCCCCAGGACCTACATTTGTAAAAATGTCATCAACATTTCTCTTTAAAAAAATACAAAGACATTGGTTCTCTTAGCTTTATTCGGTTTTTTCAACTCTTTTCAATGAGATATGGCTATATGTTATCATAAACCATGGAGATAGAGTTCAATGCTTGGACACCACTTGAATTGAGTTGTATATTTTCATTGTGTAGTACTATGTACTGTAGACTGGGTAGTTATTTAGATACAGGTACCTGGAAGATAAAAGAGAAAACTATATCTAGATAATATCCTACTCAGACTAAATGGATAAAGCCACTGTATTCATTCTAAAACATACAACTGTTACAAGGTCAAATGGGTCACCATATTTTACTGTAAGAAAACAACACAGCAATTTACAGAGGCAAATAATTGTTGTGTTGGGAGCCATTTGTTCCTATCGTTTCAATATTGGTTTAGCCTGTTGCTGTTGATTTACAAGGTAGTTCTACAATAAAACATCAGGCGTGATTTCAGCAACCAAACCATCTCAGGCTTTATGGATGCTGTTAAACCTTTTACAATCATGTGTAAAACCACCAGTCAGATGCAACATAGACCGCCATTTAGTAGTCGTCCGTTTCCACTACTGTATGCAACAACTTCAAAGATTCAGCATATCCAACGAAATACTGAAGGCAGAACAATGTAGTGGATCATAACATTTTGCTGTAGCACTAACACTGTGCCAGTGGGTGTGATGTGCATATGTGTGCATGTGCGTGCGTGTGTATGTGTGTGTGAGCGTGTGTGTGTGTGGTTATGTATATGTTTCCTATGTTAAACAAGTGATAATGATTTAGTTTTCCTCTAGGCATATAGTGTCCTCCCTCTGTTCAAAAACATTTCCAGAGCATGCCCAGGAGAGGTGCAGGCCTGTGCTAGACAAATGCATAGTCTTAAAGCATGTAAAAGTTCATTTTCAAGAAAATTGAAATGCAAATTAGGGTGGAAACAGACTGCTGCTCAATGACGCAATAATTAAATGCCATATAAATAAATGGAAAATGTAAGATAAATTGCTGAAATCACCAGTGAGTTAGATAGGACGGCATTGTAACAATCGTCTTAGTTTTTATGCCATCCTTGCTTATTTCTACAAATTACTAAATAAACACAATTACATTATTTACATTTTTAGCACAGGCTACAATAATGCCCACGGTACTTCAGGGATAATGTACACTCACCATCAATAAAGCACTTTTGGATTTCTTATCTAAGTGCCTTTAGCACATCCACAGACATTGCAGGATTATAATTTATCTTTCTTAAAAGAGGAGGTTTGCTTCTCTTAGCATGCATCTGGTTATCACTCCCACACCAAACCTTTTTAACCATACCACAACGATGACTATAGGACTCTGTAATAAAAATTACTTACGCTCTGTAAAGTCACATAAGATAAGATAATTATATGCCTGTTGGAATTTGCTAGAAATCCAATCATCTTCCATCCAATACAGTGCAATACACACAGAGTGACTCTGGGGCAATTTAAGCACTGTTTCCCAGATGGCAACACTAACCCACATCTCTGCAAACACCAACCCAAAATGTCAGCCATTGGTCTCTTTCCCCTCTCCTTCTGAACCCATAGTTATCAGTGATTAATAATAAAGGGTTATGGATGCACACACATGCACGCACACACACACACACATGCACAGCCCAAACCCCCATGGTGCCAACCCTCCAGTCTTTCCTCGCAGTGAAAGAGGATTATTTGACACAGTGTGAAACAAGTGTGCCAGAACACAGTCACCTTCTATACAGTATAATATGCAGCTGGTCGCCATGGAGTCAGCCTGGCCGTGTAACTACGGTAACCCCTGTCCAAGACGCCAATGGAGGGGATGAGAGAGAAAAGTTAATAACTGCTTTGCAGCTATGGCAGAAACCAATGGGAATGTTGTGCTCTGTTGATCCAAATGTAGGGACAAATAGATGCAGATAAAAAAATGCAAGTGTGCATGTGGCATGTGTGTTTGTTTGAGGAAGTATGATTCTAGGATAAAAGGCTCTGTCAAATTTGCACGCTTTTGAGGCGATACAGCTGAAATGTTTCATTTCAAATATAAACTGGAAAGCTTCTGCCAAGAAGCTTATGTGTCCTTTCTTTCTCCATCATTTCCTTCCAAAATTGTGTAACTCTCAGTTACAGTTACAAACAGCTAGCTTACTTTGAACTACAATCAGTTCATAATCCAATTATGGGGATTACATTCTTAACACATCTTATTTGGATCAGGACTAACAAGACATTAATTGTGAGTACATGACCCTATAGGAATCAAGCTCAGTCACAGAACAGTGTTGATGATAATATCAGTTACTTGCTGATGAGGTTCCAACACAAATCACATTGTAATATCATGCATTTCTCATACAGGCCTAATGTTAATTATAATTTCAATTTAGGTGCAGATATACAGTACACTGACCAAATGTACTATCAATGAAGCGAAATGCTAGCATTGACCCAATTAAGACACAAACATACAGTACACACACGCACACGCACGCACGCGCGCGCGCACACACACACGCACACACACACACACACACACAAACACACACACTACTGTTCATCTGCCTGATGTGCTAATTGCCAGAGGTCTGCTCCTGCAATCTAAAGTAAGATTCTCTTACCTACAGATGCTTGAAATTTCTAGGGGAACTCGAAAGCTGTAATTAAAGGGTGACAAATATCTGCTCCTCTCTCCCACTGTGTGTGGGATGGCCTGAAATAGAATAGCAGGCTTTCACCAGGCAGAGCTCTCTCACAGCACTGCACAGTTTGCAAACCTGGGTCTCAGCAAGGGAAATGGGAAGGGAAAATATTTTCTCTGGGGCTACAGCATGAAACACTTCTGTTTTGCTGCACAGATGTATACATATTACATACAGTACATACAGTAATAAATGTATTGTATGTATGTATGTAAAATCGACAATAATGTGAAAGAAGAGGCCATGGAATGTATGTGGCACAAAGCAGCATTAGATGCTATGTGGGCAATATATACACAATGCATAATGTAGCAACCTGTTTGGAACACAAGGCCTGCTGAAGACTGTGAAATGTACTGGGTACTGTAGATCTTACCCCTCAGCTGCTGCTGCTGACGGTGATTCACAGCCTGATTATGAATGTGTAAATGTGAGACGCCATTGGAATGCACATGATCATTTTCAGGGCCATTGTTGTTGCTGGCATTCACATGTACGCATGCACATGTACGCTTGTATACTTGTATACGTGTGTCTGTGTGCATTGTTTTAGTGTGGCAATTCCTTTTTGTTCATGTTTGTTGTGTATATGAGTCCATTTACGTATGAGATAGAGAGTGAGAGATAGATAGATAGATATATGGACAGAGAGAGAGAGAGAGTGTCTGTTGCTATGCATTTTTTACACGTCCTCCTCCCACTGGTGTCTTCATATGAAACACTGTGGTGTGTAATGGAGCACACATTCTGTACTGTAGCTGAGCGTTCTGTGATTCAACAGTACTCAGGACCACAAATATCTTTGAAAGCCTTTGGGGTCACACATACTGTATCCGCACCTAGAGTGCTGTGGGGGCTTCAACCCCCTCTGAAATGTGTGTTGGTCCTCCGGAATGCTTCAACGGCCTCTCAGGTTAGCTTTATTGTGGTGTTCAGTTTATTTTTATCTATCTATCTTCTCGCGCATTTGACAACAATTAACAGTTGGCTTGCAATATGACAGCAGTGTGAGGATTTCACGATCTCAGCGTTCTCCCTAGAAATGTTATGTATTTGTTACGGATTTCCGTAATCTTCCAGTTTATTGGCAGCGAGATAGGTGCAAGCATCCCCCCTCCCAAGCCAAGGCAGAAGGGCTGACCAACGTGTGAACCTGGCCATATGGGATACATTTACTGCTCTCCATGCGTGTGTAAAGTGATATCCATATGAAAGAGATGTCTTTTGGTGTTCAATCTGGAAATGAGCGTAGGTCTTGTACAGATCTCTGCCGTCTTTGTCGGGTAAGTCAAGCAACGAGAGCATATGTTTGCATGGCGGGAATAGAGGTTTAGCAACCAAGTCTTCAGTTGTGACTTCATGTACTGATAACCAGTGAAGCACAGGCCAATGGGAGATGGCCGCATAATAACTGTATTTAGGCTACAGATAACATTTATGTAACTTTAGTTGACCAGGCTAGAGACTGGGTTACTGTAATTTGGTGTAAATTGGATACAGATAGTGGTTAAGAAGGCATGATTCATTTGACACCCTCTTATTTTAGAGTTCATTATTGGAAATTAGGTTCTTTGTGCGGCAATGCTATTGACTGTGGATGCACAGTGACTCACGCCACAGCCATTCTAAAGTTAAACAAAGAAATAGAAATTGGCTGTGACAGTATTCAGAGGCAGAATATTGCATTTTCAGTTAAAATATATCAAGGCAAAGTAAGACAAAGGATTTTTAAAAATGTTTATTTGTCTTTAAAAGTCTAATGACATTGCAGGTGTTCCCATTATATTTCCCCTTTTGAGAATCACTTAGTTGTAATTCTGTAGTGGTTGTAATCATGCTGGAAGGTAACAGAGTGATCCGTACAAGACACAAAATAAGAGAGACAGGTGCATGTTGCCGCAATCTGATGAATATTTCTACACTGACCTCTGACCTACAGTAATACAATGCTACCGGGACAGCAAGCTCTGAATCTAGGCTTATGCAGTGGTGATTTGTGGCAACAGGTGGTATTGCACCCGGTAAAATCAACTCACAATACACCCCCATTCAACATGTTGTAACCAGTTTTACAATTGTTTTGACAGGTGCCACACTTACATTTTCATTTTATGTTTCCAAATATGCCCACGGTTCTTCTACAAATCCATTCTTTCAAAGATTGTCTGTGTGTGCATCCATAACCCTTCTTGTATCCCAGTGCCACTAAGCAAAGCCATTGTGTAAGTAAGTAAAAGCCTCCATATTTTTCTTTGTGTTCATGTAAGTCTATGGATACCACAGGAAAGTTCACTGCAGTTAAAGAGGAAACCCATTATAGAAATAACCAATGTGCAGTTAAAGAGGAAACCCACCCGCAAACCGCAACACACAGGTCTGTGTTTTTGAAAAAGAGGCACAACCTCTTGATTGTCTGGGTGAATAACAAATGTAGTCTGGCGTAATAACATAACAATACACTAAATGTAAACAAAGGCCAGGCACTGAAAGCTTTTGACACTACTAACTAACAAACTAACTAATTACCAATAGTGTGTCATAAAGCTGACAATACAAATAAAAATGTAAATATTTGAGAGCTGGGGAGCTTTGGGTGCGTGCGAAATGCGTGCATGTGCGATCGCACGTGTGTGTGTGTGTGAAGATAAAAGGAGTTGGGAGGATAATTACCTTGATCCCATGTGTAGAAAGAGAAAAAGGGGAAAAGGGTGGATTAACCTTTAGATGTTGGTAAGACTTGATGAAAGACGAGTGAAAGGAACAGACAGGGATAATGCTAAGCAACATAAAAAGGGATAAAAGGATAAGAAACAGAGGTGAGCAATAGGCCTTGAGGGTGGGAGCCCTGCTCCACAGTGAGAGCGGAGACCCACCGGAGTAGATCATTTTCAGGTCACCGTCTGGCTTCAAAGATCCCTGTTGGACCCTGGCGCCTGATAGAGTGCTTCTGATACTGCTAAAGAAAAAAATACTTGTACATGCAGAACAGAGGTGATTGGGCAAAATAATTATTTTACTGTAAATGCAAAAATCCATTAGACTGGCTCCGCCCAAATATTGTTCTCAGATACATTTTTGCTGAGATTATAGCCTGGACACCATGGTCTGGTTTGCACAGCCACCCGGATGGCGGACCAATCAGCAACAAGTCGGAATGGGCAAATGCAATGATGTTGTACTCAATCATTTGTTTTGAAATGGTGATGGATAGGATAGAGATTCATATTGCTACACAAACATTCATTGTAATGACCAGTTTGATCAAGCTAATAAATGCTTAGCTCCTACAATGATTTACAACACATTTCTTTATAGAAATACCCTATGTGGTTTCACATGTGCAAAAGAGAGACTTTCTTCCTATTGGAAAACTCATTAGCCATGGCCTTATATTCAATTACCCCTTTACTAGAGCTCACTGACATTCCCTCAGATGGCTGTGGGGCAAAAATAACCACTAAAACCCTCAGAACCAGACAATAGCCAATGCTATTACGGTTTGAATCTGTGAGGTGTTGAGCATGCTAGCATTTGTAAAAAATATAACTGTATAACTTAACATATACATCTAAATTATGTATAATAACATATTAGTATAAAATATAGTAATTCCAGCTAACACAAATGCAAATGCACACAGTTGCGCATGTGTTTGTGCATGCGTGCGAAAACACACAAAAGCCACCTGTTGGGGATTTTCCCAAGCATAATTGCCCATTTTAATCAGACCTAGACATGTTCTGATGTCAATATCTCCTGCTGCTCTACGTTGCAGTGCGGACACCGTAAACGCGGGTGGAAGCAACAAGGCGACAGAGGGAGAGGAAGGCAGGGAACGTGAGAGAACGCAGGATAAAGGGGTGTGTGGGCTGTGAGCACCTTTCTATTCTCTTGGCTTCCAGCGAGCCCTGAGGGAACAACAGAGCTCTGCGGCGGGAGTGCTGTCACACCACCGTGGGCTGAGACAATTGGATTAACAGTGATCTTATTCTGCCTGATGAGGGGGTTGATGAGAAGCAGGTGGTGTCGCAATGTAGCAAACCCATTGGTTAGAAGTGTCTGCGTCTGTGTGTGCGTGTGCGCGTGCGTGCGTGTGTGTGTGTGTCCGTGCGCACTTAGTGTGCGTTTAGATACAATAATGTGTGTGTCTGTGCGTGGAGGTGTAATAGTTAACGGTGTTGCCTGCATCGCAATCGCATCTCCTTAAAGCAGGAATCATTATGAAAAAGACCAAAGATTTGGGTCTTTGAAGTCAAATCTGTCATACTGTCATCTAGCTAGTGTGCTAATGTACTATAGACAGATTACAGTAATCTATTTTCTTGTCTGAGACTATGAAATGACATCCACCTCAATTATATTGTAGCTACCAAGTCTCGGGTATCACAGAAGCATTTTAACCCGTTCCCTTTGATTTCCAGAAAATGTATTGTAAGTCAGACAATAAATATCCCCTGATTATTATTTGTTCTGTACTGTGTGTGTGTGTGTGTGTGTGTGTGTGTGTGTGTGTGTGTGTGTGTTGAAACATGAAACAACTATTCTAGTTGTTTCATTTTCATTGTCTTCTATTATGGTTAAGGAGGTCAGCAAGTTCGAAATAGTACACCATTTTATTTTAGCCCTTGTGGAAAACGTTTGACTGTTGCAATCTATCTTGTGACATATTTAGTTGAAATCAACAACAGGTTAGGCAAAATACAACTAATTGCATTTAGCAAAGCCATAGCAGACCAATGAAAGCAAATATAAGTTGGGGTTTTGTATGGCATATTAGTGAAGACTAACATACTGTACTGTACCTCAGCTAAATTAAAATGCAACAATAATTATACCAATAATGATATTAAAACAATCTGACCATTAGGTATATTATCATAATACAAATTTAAAAGAATCCCTTAAGAATGCGCTTTAATAAAAAATAATGCATGCATTTAATAAACTGAACCACCATTTTGATCTTAGATCTGAAATGCTTAAGGTTTTAGTGTAAATGTAAAATTCATCAAAACATTGTAAATTGTTTTATAAATTATATTTTAACTATGGATTCCACTATGAGTTGGGGTGAGCTGTATATTCATATATTACACAGAAGGTAGATGCATGTGTACATTTCTGATTGGGCCTGTTGCTTCCCTTGAGCGCATGTGCGCTACAGTAGCTTGTGTTTGTGTTTGTGTTTATGCGGTGTGCGTGTCTGCATATGACCGCCATGTGTGCGCGTGTATGTTCTGGCATTTCAGAAATGCATTATTATGTCTCAGTGTACCGCTGAGAAAAGCCAGCCTAGACCGCTGCAGTGATACAGATGGCCTCCAACAGCCTGCTCTCACATACGTCCATCAAAGCATGGACCCTATCCCAGCACTGCTCCATAATCACCAATAACACCAGCAACAGAGGCATCACATGCCCCTCTTTCCTCTGGCGTCTATCCACATCTCCTAGAGTAGGTTCACATCCTCTGTTCATCTCTGTTTGTCTTTATCTTTCTCTATCCCCCCTCCAAATGCACAGCCATCAATGAACACTGGATTGGCATTGGTATGTCTGTCCTTGGTCATGTACAGAATAGCAAACTAGCAATGAAATAGCATATTCTGATGACATTTGTGTAACAACATAAATTGCTACTTTAGTAGTAGTAGTATATCATTATTCCCTAGTACACAATGCTAGCTTGTTTTATCAGCACACCAATTGACTCTGGTCTCTCATTGGTTCCTGCCATAAATATATAGAAGTGCACGTTCTTTGCCTCTGTGGCCAGTCTATGCTTCTACCTGCTTCAGATCTCCTGTTCCATGTTGGCAATTCACTGAATCACTCAGCCTTTATGCTATTCTATGCTGGATGTGTGACCTGGGCGCAACTTTATGTGAACACAACTTTTAATTTGAGGGAAGCTGTTTTTCTCTTACTAAGCATAAACAACATATTGTTCTCTTAGTGATCCCTATCCAAAGCCAGTCAGCAATTTCTATGATACAAAATGATTGGATTCAAACTGCTGAGATGCACAGTACTATGGCAGTGGAGAAAGCACTGTGGTGTTTCACTCAAGAGCTGTATTATTCTCTTATTTTTATTTAGCTCAACTCCTTGGTTGCATCCATTCATTTACAGTGTGCGGGCCCTTTCAAATGAGAGGCCACGCAACATCTCAATATGACCGGCCAATTAGACAGCAGAAGAGCAGATGGCAGGAAGAGCAGGGCCAGATGGGACAATTTTGGCCGGAACAGTGAGGCTAGTGCCGAGACACCCTTAGACTAAGTGCCATTGAATCTTCAAAGAACCATGGTGAGTCAGGACTTCGGTGTGTAGGAAGTCAATAGAGGTGCCGACAGGACACAGATTATACTGGGGCAACAGTTACAGAAGTTTATCAAGTCTTCCATGATCAAGTCTCTGTACAACAATAAGCCATAATGAGAAGGGTAATGGTCGACTTGTTCGAACCAATTACGGGACTCTAATATGAGGCTCAGGAGAGAATTAGTCATCAGACAGACGGCAGCCACAGGGAAGTACCTGAGATCCACTTCAGCGAAGGTTTGATTTTCCTAATGACCAGTTGGAGACGAAACATTCATGATTCCCTCCACATGGAAATCAAATCAAGCTCTTCATGTTCCCCAAACAGCACTCCAGCACTAAATCAAAAGTGACACATATGATTTCCTCCCAATTGATTTCAAATGGAGAACAGGTACTTTTGTTTTCAATTTTCTCGCACCCTTTTGAATTAAACAAGTTTTTTTATTTGAGCGTAACCTGTACATCTCTTGTCTCTGTTGCAGACAGTTCCCCATGGCAGCATATTAATGGTACTCTGCAGCTTAAATCATCAATTCATCATCCAAATAGTTTATTTAATTAAAGGACAGAGCTAATGTATTGGGGAAATGAATGGTGGTGCTTGCCGAGTGCGGTGAATTTAAAGTCAATAAGCAGGGATCACTCAATAGTCGTTAATCTGCCCAGTGTGTGAGGGAGACATCGCTCTACATGATATGTGAATTCCACAGCTACTGTCTCGACCCCTTTAAAAAAACACAATCAAGTCTGGATGGATTGCCTCTCTCCATCACTCTGTTGAAGCAAAACGCCCTCCTCCACTTCCCGCTCCCCTCCACCCTGCCAGGAATATTCTCTGGCCAGCAAGATGGAGGGGAAAAGTGGATACTTGCTACTGCTTGCAGTTCTTTAATCTTCTCTATTCAGGTAGGAGACCAGCGTCATATTGACCTACTGTCTCCATTCATTGGACTGTAATTGCATACTGTACGTTTTAAGTACACTATGTAAGCCCAAAGCCACCAATTAAATGTGTTTACCTCACGAAACCGAGGTTAATGTCATCATATTTAACAAGCAATCGGGAGGATGTGAAGATGATGTACTCTTTGAGACAAGCAATGTACATATAAATGTTTATTGTTATATCTTGTATGCTTTATCTCTATGTTTTAAAACTTTAATGTTATAATAAGGTTATAATAACTTATGTGTGACTTGTTGAGGCTTCATGAACTTGTAGTTGC
This sequence comes from Aphredoderus sayanus, assembly GCA_027564795.1. Taxonomy (NCBI): domain Eukaryota; kingdom Metazoa; phylum Chordata; class Actinopteri; order Percopsiformes; family Aphredoderidae; genus Aphredoderus; species Aphredoderus sayanus. The sequence continues at coordinate 55,600 of JAODUG010069164.1, forward strand.
CACAATCGTGTCCCTCAATTGGAAAAACATTGTTTGATTTAGCGTTGTGATTATTTGCTTATATGTTTGGCCAACAACTATGAAATATTTAAATTCTCAGATATTATATTATTATTTTCTGCATTCTGTTCTTTAGAAAAAGAAGAGACTAAACCAAGGCTGGAGGAGACAGGAGGGATTTGCTTCACTTGTTGACTTGACATCAGATCAGATTGCACTTGTCTTCTATCTTTCAAATATTTCAAACCAGTACTCTGAATCTCAACAATCATTATCAGTGATCCCCTTACGGATCAAGTATGGGCCTGGGGGCACATACTCCCTTCGTACACCTTCCCACACCTGTGTGCTACATAAATCTTGTGGTGTCACAGATATCAATGTCGTAAGAGAGAGCACAATCACGACGCGCATCCCAAACACAAACCTGGATTGATGGGAGATGACGCTTAAGATAGACAAAGTCCATCTTAAGCGTTTCTCTCAGACAACACTGTGTGCTCTTTGTTCTGGCTCTGCCTTGTGATAGGTCTGCAGTGTCGTGTGAGTTGGAGGCTGCGTCACTGCTAGCTATGATGTCTGAATGCTGCAGGGTGAAAACCAACAAATTTGCATACATTTTCACCAGTGTCAACCAAAATTAGCAGACGTGTAATTCCACACAAAAAGTGTTTCAGTAACTGTTGACTGCTATTTTAGGTACTGTTAAAAACAATAGCAGTATAGCAACTACAGTACTACAGAACATTCAGGGATATGTCCTATAGGTACAAAACAAAATGCTGTCACACCGGGGATGTTATAAGATGAATGCACATACTGTATATGATCAGAAATGAGACTTTCAAGGACAAATAATGAGGACAAGCTGATCTTTACTAATAACTTCTTAGTACATACATATACCCATACTAATGCAATCAGCCCAGCAGGATGCAGAGCCCTGCGTGAAACTGACTGCTGTGCAGCACAGCCAGCGCTTCCTGTTTAGAAGCCTTCTCTAAAATCCCTGTAATTCAGCGTTCGTACAAACTATCTCTACAGCTGTGTAACAATAGCAATCCTCGACGTTACAAAATTGGGAACAATGAGATAAAGCCCTTTTGGTCTAATCTACCCAAAGGTGGAATTTCAAATAATTTTCAATTTTTATTTGGTCTCTGAATCACATTTTCTATCCTTGACAATACAATTCTGCAACTCAACTGAAGCTCGGTTTCTTTAGCTCTATCACTCTCAGCAGCACCAACCATATCTTAGAGAAGGTCATGGCCTATCCATTATTAAATGACTTGGTCATGGTATATTCAATTATTAATCACCTCAGCCTCCCCTCAGCACCTCGCAGTGTCAACCTGGATGTTATGTTTAAGCAAATAGATACCTGCAGTCTAATAGTACTAAAGATGGAGACCTTACAGTATAATAAATGTAATGAAATGGCCATTCTGATTACAAAAAAAAGGCTTTTTAAATTATTTGGAAAATGATTGTGTGCTGGAAATAAAAAAAATACCCTGAAAAAACAAAACAGTTTATGGGTTGACACTTACAACACTGTTCGTATTTTTATGACGAAATCGACAACCTATGGCTGGTTCACACCTCTGACATCGTTTGACTAAGCTGGCAGCCATCAGCACCATAAAGGCAGCACAGGAGCAGAAATGTACTGTGAAAGCACTGCATGGGGCAGAGCAGCGAGAGCTCTGAGCCACCCACCCACCCTCTCTGAATCAGCCGTTTCTGTGGCGACCAGAGCAGAGGGGGGTGGAGGGACGTGCTCAGTGAAAGTGAAGAGACAACACTTTAAACCAGGTGGGAGAATCATATAGAGATGGATGGAGGATTGGGTGGATAGATGGATTGATGGATGGATGGATAGATGGAAGGAAGGATGAACGGATGGATGAACTAAAGGGGATATGGCTGGGTAGATGGGGGAGATGGGGCTGATCCCTTAACATCACAGTCAATGACAGATTGACAGTCAGCACCCAACGCGAGCAGCATTCACAGTGTGACAGACAGATATGGAGAGGATATCTCGCACTCGGTGGATTTGCCTGTGGCAGCTTAGAGCACAGTCACAGTCATGGCCACTTTCTCTGTCAAACTCTCGTTCAGCACTATATGGACATAATCAAATTCACATATTTCTCAGCCCTTGTACAGTACACCAATTAGTGCTATGCTGTGTATTTGCCTTAAATATAGTCTGAGCAAATGCAGGCTGAACATTCAGAAAATCTGCATGATAGACTTTGACATAAATGATTACAGCCACCATTCCAAACAACAGTAACAGTAATTAAATAACAGCAATGAAAATGGTTACATACTAACATGACGGAGAAGATGTTAAATCATTACACATTTGAGGTAGCAGTTCGTATGGGTTGTATAACACTGTCACACTATTAGAAATAGAAAAATGAGGCAATTTAATGCAATCACTGCCAGTACAATGATTGTGGTACAGGATACACATATTGATGACAGCTCATCTAAACGATACTGAAGTTAGCATAATTTTTACTTAGAAATTGAAGAAGCTCCAATATTTAAGAAAATGGTTCTTAATGACCCATGACGCATCATTGCTTTGGGGTGGTCAAGAAATAATTAAACTTATTTTGTTTGATTAGCTTTAATAAAACGTCCATGCAGTTTTCAGTGCTATAGTGTATATTTTAGTCATATGCCTGCTACCACAGTTATGCAATCTTAAGGGTGACACTAAACACACAGTACTGTAGACAAATGCAGCAGTTTACAAAAAAGGCTCCCTCTAAGCTCTAGAAAAGATCAGAGATATGAACAACTGCAGTGTGCCCCCAAAAAACCTTTGACTACTGTAGCCGCACAATACGATCTGTTAAATAATGCGTTCATCATCTGCATTGCACAGTCTGACTAAAGCCCAGCTGCTGAAACACTGCCTGCTTTATATTTTGTGGTGAATAAGAGTATGATGTCCAACCAGGGGATATACACCCACACGAGCGAACACACACACACACACACACATACACAGAAGTGTTAAATCACATTGATACACTCTTTAAATAGTAAAGCTGCCCCAAGTCCCAGCGGCCTTTTTCACTTGTCAGTCAAGAGGTAAACAAACACACACCCACCCACGACTCCGCTCTCTCTCTCTCTCTCTCTCTCTCTCTCTCTCTCTCTCTCGCTCTCTCTCTCTCTCTCTCGCTCTCTCTCTTTCTATCTCTCTCTCTCTCAAACACACACACACGCGCACACACACACAGACACACACGCACAATTGAGAGAGTACATAATGCGTACACCACATTGCCTGGGAAAACTTTTTATCACATTAAATATAAGCATGTAGTTATAACCAACTAGTCTTTGATTCTGCTACATGCATGAGTTAATTTAAAAAATATTAGCAAACAAACAAACACACAAAAACACCTACCATTTTTTACGTAACAGATATTTTTACTGTAAACAGCGCATGCACTATAAAAAGCATTCCACTGGAATTAATGAGGCTTCAGTTTCTCACCTGTGTTGTGTCAGCTTGGCGGTTGGCTCCCGATTTGAAGCCGTCTGTTCGGAGAAGTGTTCAAGGTGTGGAGGGACTGGGCTGACCCTCTTGCACTGGAATCCTTCCAGTGGACTGGCTCTGCCACGCTCTGCTCTGCACTGCTATGCACTGTGCAGCTCACAGCTTGCTTGCTCCCACCACTGAGTCTTAGAGACAAACACCAGCTCAGCCTCTGCCTCTAGCTCACACACATTACAGT